>JASDQU010751211.1:1272-25962 GCA_032191745.1 Picea mariana | reverse complement strand
CTTTGTTTTTTCCAACAGCCTTTTGTACTTAGCCTTTTGTACATTTGAGCTATGTTTTCTAGGGATACAGGTGATACAGGTGAGTAGTGATGGCGATGGCGAACAGGCGAACATGGTTCTCAGATCTCCACAGTCTCCCTTACCCACTTTTGATTCTACTGAGTTCCTGACAGCTTGCTTCAATGACTTTAGAATCTTTGTGGTTTCCCCGGTCTCTTCCTGGTTCCTAGATTGAGTAGTTTCATGGTTTTGTCTCTACCTTCTTCTGGTCTGCCCTGAACATCATTACTGTTTGTTTCTTGCCTCCTACTTTTCCTCTCTTTGTGCCCCTCTTGACACTGTTTTCTTGGACCTACCGACACCTTGAGTACCCGAGGGACTGATTCAAGCCCGATGTCTGATCTACTTGCCAAGTAAAGACAAAAAAGATCTTTAACCCTGCGCTGATTGACCCAGCCCTCTAACCTGTTTTCTTTATCCTTTTTTCTCCCACTGGCCAGTCAACCACTTACCCCGAGCCCCACTGGGCCTCCTGCCTGGTTACCAAATCTTTTAAATGGACTCACTGACTGATCCTTTGATGCATCTAGCCGACGAAATCTTTTGGAAACAAGCGGGGCTGTTTGATAAGCTGGACTCCCTAGTTACAGAACGACAGTCCCTTCCCTCCATAAACCCTTTTTCAAACTTTACCACTACTCTCGCCAAGAACCCCGTCGGTAAACCACCTTCCCCATTGACGGCCACTTTTAAACCGAAGCGAGATCTGCCTCCTTCTGACAGGTCCCATACTGACCCTGTTACTTCTTCCAGACAGAATCGAGATGGCCTTCTTCTTACTCCAGCTCCTCACTTAGCTGTTCACTCTCAACGAAAAATCTCTTCCAACAGGAAAGTGTGGAAATCTTCAAAAAGATCGAAGCGTCTGGTCCTGGGGGATGGAGTGGGGTTCGAGAATCTCTGCTTGATGTCGACCTGTGCTTTGGTAGGACGTTTTTCTTATCCTCGACTGAGCCCTCAGCCTTTGGACGACTGGATCAAAATAAATTGGTTCCCACTGTTGGGCTACTCTCCGGATGTTCAGTTCCTTAAAAAAGGCTAGCTCTGCTTCCTCTGCAAAGCTCCAGACGATGCCACCAAACTTCTGTCGTCTTTGTGGATTTACGGAGGGAGTAGTTTAATGCTAAAGCATTGGAGGTTGGCGTTCAACCCGGACTCAGAGTTCTTTCTTCGAAGGCACATCTGGGTGCTTCTCCCAGGCCTTCCTTTGTATCTCTGGAACAAAGACGCCTTAGCTGCTATCGGTAACTCCTTAGGAACATTCATTGCCCTTGACACTCAGCTCCTCTTGGGTCCTTGGAGAAAAATGGGGAAAGTGCTAGTCGAGATTGATATTACTGTTGGTCTGTCTGAATCACTGGAGATCGACTGGAGAGGGTGTAAACATTTGCAGAAGCTGGACTATCTTGGGATTCCTTTCCGCTGCAATCTTTGCAGGGAAACTGGCCATCTCCGTAGCTCGTGCCCGGGTAAGTTATCTCCTATTTCCTCTGATGAAAGTGATCTCTCCCTCAATCCCCCAGACTATGTGGAGGCTGATCCTTCGCTGGTCTTTTTGGATAAACCAGACCCCCCTCCTACAGTTCATAGTTCCTTGCTGAGTCGACTCTGCCCTTCCCTCTTTTCTTCACTTTCTGAAGCCGAGAAGGAAACCTTAAAAGATTTTGCTTGGCTCTCTTCATCTAGCAGGGAAAGAGACCACTTTTCTGCTATTGAGACTACACCTACAGTCCTACCAAATCCCACTGACTGCGGTTCTCTCCCTCGGACTGTTCCTTCTCCGCCCTAGAAAACATAGCCGGCTTTGTCTCTTGTGTACTTAGCCTTTTGATTCTATTTAATGTTATGTTGTGTTATCTTTTATGTCTGGTATGCTTAAATGATAATAGCTTCCATGTGCATGTCGATGCAACTCTGTTTCTCCATTCTCAATTAGGAAATGTTCAGGACTGCAACATGTTTAAAATATCTTGTGAAAGAATAATATGAATCTTGATACTTCGGGGATTTGTTTGAGTGTTCTCCTTAACCTTCCCTCTCCTACTCGTCTCAGTTGCGCTTCAGGTGAGATTTATTCCCTATCGGGAAGATGAAAATGCCAGCGCACTAGACTACAATTGTACCTTTTGTTGGTAACTTGAAGAGGACCCTGGTCTAATCACTTTGAGCCCAAAAAATAGTTATGTTGTCAGGACCTGTGCTTTAAAAGGGAACCTGTAAGGAGAATGCTTCCGCGGATCTATAGATATGATGTTCAACAATGGTGGGAATGAAATTGTGATGCCTTTATATGGAAGGAAGTGGAGTTACGAGGTAAAAGCGTGAATGCTACAATATATTATGTCTTTTATTCAGAAATATTGAATGACCAGTATGAGATATTCTGGGCAAAATTCCCGGAAGAGTTGTTCCATTAGATAGATCAGCTACAGGAAGCTCCAGAATTCAAAGAACATGTCAAGAAGACCTATACTTTGGACACAGAGAATATTGCGACACTTCAATGGTTGGATCATCGTATTACGAAGCAGTTCATTTATGGGTTAACATGACTCTGGAAGGGTATATCATTGAATTCACAGTTAAGAATCACCAATATTTTTCATGGGTGGAAGCGATTTTCAAGAAAGGTGCACGTAGGAGACTGTTGAGGGAAATTCCCCTATGGATCAAAGAATTATTGATGGAGGAGGGGATGTTAACTATTCCCTCGACTGAGATGGCAGCCCAAACACCTGCGCTTAGGATAGGGTGACTTTGGGGTAGGATCATGACCTAAGAAGGGGAAAGGGTTCTTTGACAAATGGGGATCAACAAGAAAAGAACGCAAGAAACAAGAGAGGAAAGGTAAACAAAGAGGCAAAGCAGACCGAGGTGTTGCGGACATAAATCGGATCACGAGGAACAAAAGAAAGAAAGAAGAGGAACAAAAGAAAGAAAGAAGGAAGAGTTGAGGAGGTAACAAGACAAGAAATATTGGCTAGTCTAAGATTACATCAGAGAGAAGCGTAGAGAGAAAGGAGTTCTCAAGTGGGTGGACAATAAGAGTGTGTAGAAGCAAGGGAAGATGAAGTAGGTCTGGATCTTGCAAAAGACAGAGAAGATTCATCTTCGATATCAGGAAATATAGGGAACTAGGCTGAGAAGGCTTCTCCAGAGGAAGAAAATGAGACCCCCCAAATCAAAGAAACCCGCCCAGAAGTCAGTGGAACCAGCCCTGAATCACTCGTTCCCCAGGTGCCCTCTATACCCATGGTAAGCTCTATGCTGCATACTTATGCTATTTCTATTCCATCACATTCAGTCAGTCAGTCACAATCTATAAGTGTAAAGACTGGGAGGATATTGGGATCCCCTGGCATATCGCAACCAAGGTCGTTAGGTTTCAATTTAGTAGGAACAGTAAGACCTGAAACAACTGGAAATATGGGAGGCTTGTTCGCACGATACCCAAAATTATGGGGTAAATGGGACGAGGATGTAGAGCAACATTGGTTCTTATGTGAAGCCATCTAGAGATCCAGAGGGACTCTCGATGCAAACAAGTTAGTAGAATTTCAAACTACCTTGAGGGGGCGTGCCCTCAAGTGGTACATGAAGGCTATTGAACTAGGGGTGCAAGGACAAGATTTCACCCTTGCCCAAGTTCGTCTGAAGTTCATCGCCGAATTAAAACTACCTCAATCATAGCAAAAAAATCTCTCTGAGTTGTTGGAGATTCAACAAAGGGAAGGAGAATCTTCCTGGGAGTACAATCATAAATTTAAAGATGTTATTGGGAGGTTAGTGCATCCAATTCACGAAGATGACTAGAGGAAATGGTACATCCAAGGATTACTGCCTCTAACAAGAATTCCTCTAACACAACAATGGATAGTCACCTTGGAACAGTCGATGAAGATCGAAGCTATGGCAAGATATCTAGGGAGTCTAAGAGTGACCAGACCTCTAGTGGATGCAAATTTGTCGCAACTCCAGGGACAAATATCAACACTAACGGAGAATATTCAGGAATTAACTATGCCAAAACCAAGACGACCTCAAGTTTTGTGCATAGGATGCTACACAAAGGGGCATCTGAAAAATGAAAGCTCACGCATGAGGGGAATGGGACCTCCTCGCAATTTGATGAGGCCCTCTCCAGGACCAACAAGAGGAGTTGCACAAGTATCTATGACTCCACCCTTCCATGCATCGGTGCTATACCATGCCTTTACAGTAACTCAAACATCTCAGCCAGCCGAATATTGTGAGATTTGTCGAACATATGGGCATGCGTCGAGGCATTATCCTATCATTCATAAGTGTATGTATGTTCCCAATATAATACATTGTGATTTATACACATCTAAAAAACATTCTACAAATAAATGTAGAGTGTTGGACACACTTGCCGACAGATTAGATCAGACAACATTCAGAATAAACAAAACCCCCCAAGGACCAGGAAGAGGTCGGGGAGGTGGGGGTGTAGGTGTATTTCGAGGAGAAATAAATGGGGGAAGAGGGTCGAGCAAATGTTACAACTGCGATGAACAAGGTCACTTGGCTAGAGATTTCCCTCACCCAGGACGACCATGGTGCTCTCATTGCAGAACTAACGGGAATGCAACCAAAGACTACCCAAAACTGATCGCGAAATGGGAATATTGGGTTCATCAACGAGGAGATAACTTCATAGGCTCTATATTTTACAAGGTTAAAATCAACAATGCGCACCTACTTCGTTTTGTCACATAACTGTTGATATGTGTGTGCGCAACTAACCCAAAACTTTAGGTGCCAACAAAACCCCAACATGATTACTTGGCTTATCCTTGAGCCATTGGCTTTGTTCAAAGTGTGACTGAAGCAATGGAGACTTTACTGAAGTGGACTGACAGGTATATCCGTGCAAGGCATGAGTAAGAGGAAATCATCAAACGGTGGCTATGGCAACAATCGTGCTTGAATTGTGACTAGAGCATCAAACTAGGCTTTGGTTGCAACCTGATTTAAGTAAGAGCAACTCATCTGTCCAGGTTGTAGTTGCAKCCAAACACACTTCCTGGACAGAGTCAAGCAGTCGATGAGGTGAAAGATGGCTTTGGGCCTCATTAATCTGGGCTTTCAAAATATTTGTTTCCGAGCTCTTTTTGGAGGGGTGAATGGTAGATGGACTTTTGCATCCCCCCCAAAAATAGGAGCTCAAACCATGCCAATTCCTATAGTCAGAACTTGGCCAAGCTACTTAGGCACTTGCAAGAAGTTGGCCCTTAGTGAAGGCTCCAACGACCCAGACCGTCGTCTTCCTTGTGTCTCATTTAGCTAAGTGTATGGGAAGGAAGACACAGACCTCAACAAATGGTGGAGGGGGAAACCCGAAAAATCGAGTTGTCGTCATCAACAAAGGTGATCATCCATGGCAACATGCTTACCAACTCTCGACTAAGAGAGATGACATCCAATCGCAACTTTGAAGCATAGTTCATGGAACGGTGTGGCAAGCGAACACATGTCACTGGTGAATTGCAGGTTGGGACCCCTTCTGAGTAGTTACACTTGAAACTGCAATCAACATGAGAAGGAAATCGTAAGACTTTGGGATGCCTACGTAGATTGAGAGTTGGATTTATCTATTCGTTTGTTGGAAATGAACATGACATTGGGACTTCCCGTTGGAACTAGAATGCTTGATTGAACTAGAATTATTGGTTGAATCATCGAGAATATTTCTCAATTGACAATTGATGAGAACTTTTTTGCAGAGAAATGGAGGACCTCTCTGACTATAGTGATGCAGACAAGGTGTATTTATAGTTGGGAAGGCCACTGACAATGCATGCCACAAAGTTGTCGATTTTTTACTGGCGCTAATCTTCGAGATACTTGTACTGACCCGGTGCAGATTCCAATGGTGTGATGTTAACGAAATCGGGTTGTCGTACTGACGTTGGGCCTTTTGGAATGTGTCATCATAAATCTTTGCGTACCCTGACTATGTGTGATCTAGTCGAATCAGATTGCTTGACCTTTAACTGTGTCCAAGTGCCATGTAGCACGTACCACTCCTATGGGAGTCCCCTATCCTGCTCAGTACATCATACATTGCTCATCACTTCACCCGCTGGCTAAAATCTGGGAAATCTACGGACCTATCAATCTGTCATGTCCTCATGTGTGAATGGAACGAGTCTTGTTCTGCTAATAAAGGTGCAATTATTCATATCCTATACCCTCCTATGCTACTCTAACTCCTACCTTATTTGAATCCTTCAAAGTGCATTCAACCTCTACGTGCCATAATATACTTTCAATCAGCTTCCGTTGACAAGTCACTTGAGTTGTTGGCCCTGTAGTGTGGCCAACTTCGTTTCCCTAGCTTCATTGATCTAGACTAGGCGGAATGGGCCCAACCAACGCATTCACAACTTTCTGGGGTGTTGGAGAAATTTGTTGTCATATAGCAACACCAAAGAACCTAATTGTCTTGGACACCAAACCATTCTTGGATTGCACGCTTATGCTATCCTTGGTGTTCTCAAACTTGGAATTGTTAGAGTACCTTCAATGCTCTTGCATCCCTGAACAACAAAGTGTTGTACCTCTTGGGTGTTAAATGACTTTCACTCATCTCTTTGTGCAACCTGGTCCCCTTTTATCTTCTCTTCCTTAGTGTAGAAAAGAAAAGCCTTTGGCCATCATCCTAAATCAAATCATGTCTACATCTTTGTCTCCTCTTAGGTGTTAAATGACTTTCACTCATCTCTTTGTGTACCCTAATCCCCTTTGATCTTCCCTTCCCTAGTGTAGGAAGGAAAAGCCTTTGGTCATCATCCTAAATCAAATCATGTCTACATCTTCTAGACAAGTAAACCAAGATAACAATGGATTTTGATTTTTCTTCAACCATGCTTGTATGAGAGTGGTTTGTGTTTTTGTTGCACTTCTCGTTTGCTACCTCCCTTCATTGAGTTACCGATGACCATCAACACCTAACTTGTGGTTGAAATTCCACACACCACCTGTAACCACCAATAATATACCATATCTTTTAGACGTCGAATGTTTCTTTTTTTGCAACTTGATTCCCTCGACCCTCCCTACCCAAGTGTTAGAAGGAAAAGCCTTTTGCCTTATCTCAAATCCAATCCTCTGTAAGTCCCTTGGACAAGTAAACCAAGATAACACTAGATTCTAATTTTTCTTTAACCATGATGAGATGAGATTGGATTGTGTTTATGTTGTCTAGAGGTAAATGCCCACTACATCCTCCAATTTGACGATGAATCTTTTCACATGACACAATCCTATCCCTCCATCCAAAACAAATGTTTGACACACTACATCCTCCTTTGTTGAATGAGGAATATTTTCACATGATGCGATACCATCCCTCCATCCAAAACATAGTTGGCAATTTCTGACACACTACATCCTCCTCCATGGGATGAGGAATCTTTTCACATGATGCAATCCCATCCCTCCATCCAAAACAAAACGGGTCTCTGATACACTACATCCTCCTTAGTTGGATGAGGAATCTTGTCACATGATGCAATCCCATCCCTCCATCCAAAACAGAATTGACAATCTTTGACACACTTCATCCTCCTCATTGGATGATGAATCTTTTCACATGATGCAATCCCATCCCTCCGTTCAAAAACAATTTCTAACACACTACATCCTCTTCCATTGGGCAAGGAATCTTTTCACATGATACAATTCCATCCCTCCTTCTAAACCAAAATTGAAAGTCTCTAACACACTACATCCCGCGCAATGAATCTTTTCACATGATGCAATTCCATCCCTTCTTCCAAACCAAAACTGAAAGTCTCTAACACACTACATCCTCCTTAGTTGAATAGAGAATCTTTTCACACGATGGAATCCCATCTCTCCATATTCTTACCAGATTTTGATTCAATTATGAAGGAAAAAACACCAGAATAATGGGAGATATGATGGCCATGTATCCCAAGCGTCCAAATTTTGATCAAATTATGAAGAAAAAACCATATGACCCCATATCCCACGCTATCCGTCCAAAACCGGGAATCTTTTTACATGATCCGTCCAAAACAGAACGGGCTGTCTTGAGATCGACCGGCTGTCCGAGAGATCAACCGGTAGTGCTATCAAAAACGGGAATTGACATTGGCTTTGGATGGAAGGGATATTTAAACGGTCCAAAGTCGCATGATCATTTGAATCAAGTTTGAATTTCCTCTGCGTTGTGCATTCCCTCTTTTTTCCTCCTCCTCCTCTCAGGGCTACTGCGCTGTGGTGTCGTCTGGTCTGTATGGTTGGAGCTCCATGTTATGTGTTGTTTTGCCTGGTCTGGACGAGTCTGGTCTGGTCTGTGTGAGTCTGGTCTGGGGTCTGTGTGAGTCTGGTCTGTGTAATGGCACTGAGAGGTGGAGGCAGGCAGCGTATCAATTTTCGAATTAGCAACACGGGCAAGGATTCAATGGCGGCTAAATGAAACACTGCCTTCCTCCTCGATTGTAGGAAGTTTATTTTCAATCTTTTTGTTATTGTCCGATAGAAATATTCCTACTACATTAACAAATGTTCCCGCTATCAATGAAATAGGATAAATTACAGTAGATTAATTAATTTGATTTTAGTAATTTCAGGTGAGGTGATTTGCACCCACCTCTCAATACCCACCATCGGATTTGAAGCAATTCAAATACCCACCATCGGATTTGAAGCAATTCAAATTCCTTAGTTCATACCCACCCTTACGACCTTCAATGCGGATGATAATGTTCGCCCACTTAAAAATCTATGTTCAGTGTTTTTGTATTTTTTTTTTTTAAATTATAGATCAAATATTAGATTAGCCAGTAAGGGAGATCTGAGGTCTTGTTTTCTTTTTATCAGAGAGCGGATCTCTCATGAAAATGTGAAGACCGGCTGCCCCAGTCTTAAAATGACTCGGAAGAGGACAATCACAGGGAGGCAGAGATTTATCTTTGAAAAAGCTACAGAGGTGAATCAGTCATAGAACAAGACAATATGATACAATAGGCCCGCTCAGGCTGTGGTTGTGGCTGTACCAAGTTCTTTGCGACTTCCCACTCTGGAGAAGATGGAAGGGAGAGGAGGATTGGGGAAGCGGATGGACAAATACCACAGAGCAGAGGGCTGGCTGGCTCCAGAATACAGGTACCCAGGTATCCCTGCTGCTCAGATTAATTTAGCTCTGGTCGTTTATTTTCATTTCTTTGCATCTCAACCTGAATATGGTTCGTTTAAGTGAATCTCTGCATGAATGAATTATATTATGAGCCTCAGTCCTCTTCTCCCACATTGCTACAACACCCCCAAGAAGCGAACTGCAAGGTACTGTTACTGTTGCCAAGAATTCTGTCTATCTGGCACGTTTTAAAGAAAACAGAGGTTATGTTTACTTAGGATATGGGCATAGTCAGTGTCAATGTTTTTTTAAAGCTAACTCGTGTTTCTACTTAGATGCCAAGAATTCTTTCTCTGTCATTTTCTTTGAAAAAAACAGAGGTTATTTTTAGCATAGTGACTAATCAACTTTTGTTCTGCCTGTGGACATATTTCTTTTTAGCTCTTTCTTCTTTGTATCTGGCATTTTTTTTAAAACATGGGTTATTTTTGCCTAAGATATGGACATAGTGACTACTAAGTGTTTTTTTTTTTAAATGAAGTACTCTGTTTCTGTTGGTTTGTTGGGTTTCTATATGATGTGTTTTGTCACTAATAAATCAACATCTGAGTATTTCTATCATATGCAAATTATCAAATTATGTGATAAATCTATATATAGGGTACTGCATTAAATTTGAATACAACTTTTCCTTAATGAGTCAGCCTTTTTCTACTTGTGGCCAGATTTCTTTCTAGTTTTTTTTGTTACTTCTGATCAGAATTCTTTGTATCTCGATTTTTTTTAAAAACATAAGCTATTTTTGCCTACTATATGGGCATAGTGATTACTAGTGTTTTTTTAACAAAGTATACTGTTTGTACTGAGTTTTCTATAGGATGTTATTTTTCACTAACAAATCAACGTCCAAGTATTTCTATTTAATATGCAAATTGTCAAACCATGTTGCTAAATCTATATATAGTGCACCACATTAAACTCAAACACAACTTTCCTTGAATAAGCACTGGCTTTTGAAATCTTTTTATTTTGTTTTGACAATGCCATTCTTGTTACGGCACACTACTATACACAATTTTTGGGGAGTATTACACTGGCTTTGCCTTTGGAAACATCTGTTAACTAGGAATGTGGGAAATGAGATTTTATCATCTTTCCAATATTTTATTTATCACTGCTATCAAGAGTGACATTAACCTTATCAACTTGAAAAGTAACACTCCAACATAAGGGATATGGCTATAAGAGAACATTATCTACACTCAACTGTGACAAGATTGCTTCAAAATTCCCCTGGCACCTCAAGCCAATCTAAAAAGTCACTACCTTTGCTGGATGTTCTAGTTTTGCCAATGTAAATAGTCACAACCTTCTTTGGAGATTGCAGTTTTGTCATTGTTCTTGGTGAGGGGTTACCTTTTGACCAATTGGTGAAGTCTTTCTTCTTGCATAAAGAGGTACAAGGTTCAAATCTCTCTCCCATGTTAAAGTGGGTATATGTTCTTTTTTGTGCATTAATAGGTCTATCTATTTGGTACTAATTGGGCATAGGTACTGGTTTGGGTCTACCATGCAGATGTTTATGGATCCTTTGGGAATTAAACTATTTCAGCTCATTTTAAAACAACCATGGAACCACTCTATTGAGCCCTCTAGGTATACTTTCGAGATCAGAAATTTTAATCTAAAAAATCCAAATCTAATGATGTTTAGACTCTTAGAACTACCTATCTACCTATGGGTCTACTTTGGAGATCAGAATTTTTAATCTAAAAAATCCAAATCTAATGATGTTCAGACTCTTAGAACTACCTATCTACCTATGATGGTATTGCTTGACCATACTATTTGTGAGGTGTGTCTTTCATCCCATGGAGTTTGCAGAGGGGAGGAATTAATGGGTTTTTATCATTCACCCTCCCTTATGGTGTAGTAATTTGGAAGTACCCTAAGTCATTAGAACCGCTAAGGGTAGAATTGAACCCTGGGCTTTGCCAATGAAAAATGAAAATTAATTGAATACATGTAATCGGATTCATATGCTTCTTTTCATAGTCCTTTCTATCGCTAAATAGTAAGGAATTATGTGTTAACTGAGGATTGATCAGGTTGATCTTTGGTAGTATAGTAAACTTTTGTTGTGATGGATTTCTCTTTTAAGAATATAGTGGGCATAAAATCATGTTATTTTTCTAAGGCATGCATTCTTTTTGAATGCCAGTTTTACTAGCATCGGAAAACATACTAGTACAATGAAGCCTAGTAAACAATGTTTGCCATTTATGAAAAGTAGACCACGAGGTGCCTATTTACAATTCCCCTCAAATATTTTGTTTATCCTTGACCTTGAATTTTTAAAACTTGGCAATGCCCCAAAAAGAAACCCTGGTTCTTCGGAGGCATAAGGCACTATGGTAGATTGTATTGGGTACTTGTTTTTCTATAGCACTAGGGATTTTCATGTTGGATTGCCAACACTAATTTAGGGGCTCGATATAATAAAATCTCAAGTAACCATAAAGACCAATTATTGATGATTTAAATATTTCAACCGTTATGCTTAATGGGGAAGTTGTACCAAAGGACCCTCTACTTGTCTAAACATTGTCGTATCTTCTTACTGATCCTCTTGTAATCTCGCTTTCATCTACAAGTTGAAAAAGCATAGTCACTCCCCCCTTTTTTCCCAAATAATTAGCTCTCTTTTGCAATTGAATCCACTCATGCTTCTTAAGTAACTTGTCTACTTCTAAAGAGAACTACTTTTGTTCCAACTCTCCCTCTATTTAATTTATTTCCTTGTATATACATTTTTTCCTAGGTTATACTGCTCAAGGAAAACCCCCAAGTAGTTCCCCTCATTTCGAGGATTGTACCTAGGGTAAACCCTAGAATCTTCAGGGCACAAGGCCGGTCAACAACAATATACTTGTTATGAGCTCAACATGTCACTTGTGAGAATTGAACTTGGGTGGGGAGGATAACAACCATTCCTGCCAACCACCGAAGCTAAACCTAATTGACATCTTTCCTTCTCTCTCTCTCTCTCTCTCTCTCTCTCTATATATATATATATATATCCATCACTCAATAAATTTCTATTGAAGTTTGTCTTACAATTTTAAAAAATAGTTGATTTGAGAATTATGTTCTTTGATTCTATAACATTTTGTCATAAACATACATATGTATGTGAATAAGCACAATTCCTCCTATTTGCACCATTAGGGAATAGAAGATCACTATTCTATAAAGATATGTTAGGGCTTTATACTCCACATACTTAAATTTACATAGATTAGATAAGATAAGATAATTTTATTAATGTCAATCTTATCTTAACAATTGACAAATCTTAATTGACAAATCTTTAGTTTTATAGCAACATAACTTTTCGGTGACAAAACAATCATGCAATCTATATGCTGAATGAATCTCTTCCAAAAACTTTCATAACTTCTGAGCACATTTACAAAGATGTTTAAATATTTTTGTTAATCTAACATAAAAATGATACTATAGAAATGGTTTTATTTTTGTTTCTCATGGATCTTATCATGCTTGCTTACTGTCTCTATAGATTTTGAAGCAACAATTTTCAATCCCTTTGCTTCCAAAGACAAATTTGATATATTTCTTAGGAATCACTATAACCTCCACAATGTTTCCTTGGCAGCTCCAATATTTATTGCCTAATTACTGAGAGCCCTCCTATAAGCAAATATTCTCGCATAAAGAGGTAACAAAGAAGTGAAAATCTGACTTTTAGGGCAAAATCACAACTAGTTGAAACTTCTGAAGTCTCTTTACACTCAATAACCCTTTGATTGTTGGGCTTGTGATCTCTTAAATTGATCTTCAAGTTGAAAAAACATATCACTGTCCTATAAAGATATGTTAGGGCTTTAAACTCCACATACTTAAATTTACATAGAGAAATCAATTGACAAATATTTAGTTTTATAGCAACATAACTTTTTTGTGACAAAACAATCATGCAATCTATATGTTGAATGGATCTCTTCCAAATATCCTTCATAACTTCTGAGCACATTTGCAAAGATGTTTAAATATTTTTGTCAATCTAACATAAAAATGATACCATAGAAATGGTTTTCTTTTTGTTTGTCATGGATATTATCATGCTTGCTTACTGTCTCTATAGATTTTGAAGCAATCTAACATAAAAATGATACCATAGAAATGGTTTTCTTTTTGTTTGTCATGGATATTATCATGCTTGCTTACTGTCTCTATAGATTTTGAAGCAACAATTATCAATCCCTTTGCTTCCAAACACAAATTCGATATATTCCAAAGACAAATTTGATATATTGCTTAGGAATCACTGTGACCTCCACAATGTTTCCTTGGCAGCTCCAATGTTTACTGCCTAATTATTGAGAACCCTGCAAATATTCTCACATAAAGAGGTAACAAAGAAGTGAAAATCTGACTTTCAAGGTAGAATCACTACTAGTTGAAACTTATGAAGTCTATCTTTACACTCAATAACCCTTTTATTGTTGGGCTTGTAATCTCTTAAATTGATATACTAGTTGAAAAAACATAGTCAGCCCCCCCTTTAGAGAAATCCACTCATGCTTCTCAAATAACATATCTACTTTCGAAGAGGACTCCTTTTTTTCTAACTCTAAATGTTGGATCTCATTCTTTTATTTATTTCCTTTGATATGTATCTCCATCACTCAACATATTTCTATTGAAGCTTGTGTTAGTATAAGATGGACTAGTTCATCTATAACTAGTCCTAAATTTTAGCATAGAGCAGAAGTTGGCAAAGGAAGTCCTATCACTGATATACTCCTCTGTAGAACATCCCAGGTAAGGGATTTATCACTGATTGCCAACCACATGAAATTTTTCGTCTTTATAGGGGCTTTGATTTTCCAAATTCTAGTGAGTCTTCTGGCCTTTCCTGAGTATGCATTGCTTTATATCCAAGCTTTGGAGTGTAAATCCCCAATGCCGAATTTTTTGACCAAACAAGTTCATCATCAAAGTCTTTAATGTGAACATGCTTTACTTTTAGTTTGTTTATATATGTTTCCTAGAGAATCTTGTCCTGGCCTTCTAACCCTATCTGTTCAACCTTCTTCCACTCTTGTTACCAAATGGAGGAGGTTTCTGGAGCAACTGCTTAGGCCAGGTTGAAGATACCTTCCCTATGTAGTGAATTTATCATTAGTTATGGCAGCTTATACTTTGTTCCACTACCTAGGACCATGGGTCAATTCCAATTCTCACCCTAGTCCCATTACTGATCTTCCATGTCAATCAATTCCCTATTAGAGGGAAAGCTATTATCATTGCTTTCCATACAATGGATGCATTACTGATGGGCTTGATTGGGTTTCTAATTTAGTCTTCTACAGAGTTGGGTTCAGTATATTTTTGAATAAGAATCTGATTCCATAGGTCCTCTTTTGATATAAGTCTCTACACACACACACATGGCTGCTAGGGATTTCCCAAAGGGGGCAATGTTTTTTATTCCCCAACCTCCCATTTCTTTTGGCTTGGCTATTTTTTTCCATTTTACCAAGGGAATTCCCTCTTTCTCCCTGTTCCTAGAGAAAAGAAATCTGAAGCTTATTTTCATAATTTTCTCTAGAATTCTTTTTGGGATTTAGTATAGAGATTGCCAATAAACAAGGATGGCCTCCAATACAGATTTGACAAGTACTAGCCATCCATCTCTAGAAATCCATTTGATACACCAGAGATTTATTCTCTTCTCAGCCTTTGCTATCAACCATCTCCAGTCATTTATGCCATAATCATTTGGTTTTATAAAAAAACCCAAAAATTTTAAGCCTTCTTGGATTCCATAAACATTGTAAGGAAAGAATTGAAGAATGCTCTTGATATGATTTTCCTCCATCCCATTAAAACAAATAGAGGATGTTTTCATATTGATTGTCATACTTATCGCTATACAATATAGCTCTAAAATTTCTTTTAGCTTAGTAGCATCTCTTAAGGATCCATCACAGAAGAGCAAAACATCATCAACAAAAGGTAGATGGGTTAAAGAGAGATCTTCCATTTTTTATACCTTTCACGTTACCACGACAGAGAGAAATGGGAAATAAATTGCATGGTTACCAAATTTCATAACATAGGCTTCTTGTTCCTCCTTGAACCATATGCATTAAACCAATTGTGTTCCTCTTTAAGAGCATATTGTATGGGTTGAGTGATAACTTGAAAATCTTTGTGTGCTACTGCCTTTGTTGCTCTAGGATCTCTTACTCAGCTTGATATTCATTCTGAGACATTGGCCCCCAACCTTCTCTAAGTAGTCTTCGTTATTGGATGCCAAATCTTGGTGTACATGTATCACGAAATTTAACCTAATATATGCAACATTTTCAACAAAAGAAATGTAACAAATCAAGAGCCTTCTAAAGCTTTCAAATCTTTATCTTCTCTCTAGTTCTTGACATCCACTACAGGGCACAATGTTTCCTTATTATCTACTCCCCATAACACTTTTAAGATATTTCTTGTAGATTTGAGGTTGAAATGCAAGCGAGTCCCCATACTATTTGTCATCCTTCCTTTGATTCTATTACATTTTTCTTCCACCTTTAATGCATATTAGAGCGCCTTGTCTACAAAGTGTAGTTTTACCGTTGCCATAAGATGTTCAATTTGGAAAATCAAACCATTAAAGTATCTAGGATCAACTTGTTCTTTTTTATTTGTATTCATTCTAGCCATCCCCACCTAGATCGAACACCTCTAGGCTGATTACTTCTTTCTTTTTCGGTTCTCTAGTTAAACAGAGGCACCAAGAGGTAGGCAATCAACATCACTTCTTTAGCTATTAGATTTGTGAGATACTGAAAGGCCACTCGGGCTCAGCCAACGAGGCCCTTATGGGGTGTCGTCTTAGACCTTGATACATATCACACGGCACTAATAAGTAGGGGACTTTCTCTAGATCTCGACAAAAGGGTACCTCTTCTAGACTATAAGACACGTCTCAAACCAAATTTCTCATCTCTTTCGGATCCTTTGATTAGTCATCTATCATTAGCTTCTTTTCTTCGGCCTTAGATGTTAGGAGAGAGAATTGGGGGTTATTGATCAGCATCGTTTAGGAGAGACAACATCCCCCCTCCCTTAATGGAGGTTTTAGTTGTTGTTCGGTTCTCAACAAATCTTGCATGTACTTGGGTGACCGGTTTGTTTTCCCATCTCATGGTCTTAGATTAGAGATTATCTATCATAGAATATTTTAGATCTGCTTTTACCATGTTTTAATATTCTTTTATAAGAGTGGCCTTTTCACTCCGATTTTGTATTCGGTATGCTTGTACTTGGTAGTTCCTTTCACCTATTTGTGGTTAGCAATTGGACATTAAGAAAATTATCTTATATGATCTTATTTTATCTTGCAATTACAAATGATTTTATTTTAAATTATAAAATTGTTTGAACATAGTCTGATAATAGTTTGATGGTAGGAATATAACCCACTATTTTTTGAGAATTTCTTCCCATAATCTGATTTTATTCTTACCCTCTTCACTTAGAACGACAAACCAGACTCCAATATTTTGAAACAATCCCTAATTCAGGATGATCATTGGAGAAATACATGGAAAACCTCATAATAATTATTACTCCGGGAGGCATAGTTTTGGCATATTCATTACTCTCGTAATCATTACTTCTTTGGGAGGCATAGTTTAGACAGCTTCATGTCTTCACTAGTTGTTGAAGCCAACGATTAAGTCTTGATTAGATGTTCCAACCAACGATTCAAGTATTCATTGGTCAATATTTTGTTGAATAATGACATGAAATGATTCAACAAGTACTGTGTGGCATGATTTTGAATTTTATTCCAATGGTTCGTATCAATATTCCCAAAATCCCCATTTTCAAGGTGTTTCGAATATGTAGTCTCAAAATCAAAGGGAAGCTATCCTAGAAGCTATTACCCTTTTGGAGGTTAACTAAACAAAATAAAGAAAATTGTATTCAAATCGACAACCAATTAGAGAGGTCAAATCAATAGATAAACCAAGTAAGTAAAACAAGAAAAAGGAGGAATTGATGTGTCCAATTAGTTAGAAAAGGATTGGCCTTATGTTGATTTTCCTGTAAACATAGCACCAGGGTATTAATTCCAAGCAAAACATATTTACTAAACAATATCACAGCTAGGTTCCTCAACAATAAATTAGCGGAAGCATTAAAACATAAACCACACATTGCACAAGATATTTCTGGGTAAATAACCCCTGGAAAAACCCTCGTGGGAAAACCATATCTATGATGATTTTATTAAGTAAAATCAGGGCTCCCATCCTGGGATAATGGTCCTTATGAGGAATACACTACAACAATAGCCTAGCCCTCTTGGCTGCTATCTCCTTGTTGTCTTTCCTCGGCCCCTGCCCCTTCACACCTGAGTGCCCACTCACTCTTTGTGTACCATCACTGTGTCTCATCTTCTCACCTAGGTTACCTTTTATTACAATGAGTTAACCCTAATTCCAAAACCCTAGATCTCCTCCAAAGTGATCAAAGGATGAGATCTAATCTCACCTTCACTTTAGATCTGACGGTTAGGACTTCATCAACTCTTCACTTAAGTTACTAATGCCAAAACTTAGGCATTTAACTTAAATAATTAAAATATCATTCACTTTCTTAATTACTCATAAAGTGAACTTCCTAAGGTTTTCGAAGAGGTTACAAAGATGAATTCCATGTGCTAGACACGAGCCAACGTGGAGGTACATGTCCGATGCTACAAACATCCACACTCCTCCTTAGCGAGGAAGGTACTTCCACTCTCTGGAAGTGACTCCGTCTTCACTATCATGTCCGCTACCATGGTGTCTCTCTAATCCACCTGATTGGCTGCTCCCTTTGGCACGGAAGCTATCCCTGATATCTCGCTTGGACCCGTCTACGAAGACTCTCCTGATCTACTGCCCGCTCCCCGCTGCCCGGGCTTGCTACTTGCTGCCCATATTTTTTGTTCACTACCTGGATCCCTGTTTGAGGTTGTCTAGGGCTGCCCATCGCCTCTTGCTGTTGTCTGGTTCCTTTTCTAGGCTTCCTGGAGCCTTTCTGGACGTTGCCTAGCTATTTCAACTTGTTGTTGAGCTGCCTGGACAATTCTTGGGTTGCTCGACTACTGCCCAAAAGTTTCTGGGCACTTTTCTCGTTGCCCAGGGGTTGCCTGGATGTTAACTCTCGACCTTTGTGGCACACGCGCTTTGTTGTTGGGCGGATTTTGCAGCCACCTGTGAGCTTTCTCTGGTGGATGGACCTGCAACCCGCTTTCCTGGTGGTTGGCGGCCTTTACCTGCTATGGTGGTTTCCCCAACTCTATTGGTTGGCGATTGCTGCAACGGATGAGTTGTCGCTGCTCCCTCTCGGCCTCCACTTCTGCCACACCTTTGCTACCGCCGACCTGCTCCTTCAGTACCCACACGTGCTGTTTCCTTTGCCCCATGGGCTACACTCATTGCCTGTTGCCTCCCACAACTTCCTTTGCCTAGTTGTCCACGTCCCCTAGCTGCTCAACCTTCCCCAGCTTTCCTTTGTTGGTTGATCGCTCCACGTCCGCGTGTCAAACCTCAATGGACGGCTACCAGCTGTGCTGCTAGCTCTGCCCGTTGTGGACCAGCGCGTCCTCAACCCGCGCATCACCTGTTCCTACCAGCTGTAATCTCTATAACCCAAGCTCCCTTTTGCCATCTCACACAGATTCTACGTTGCTCTGTTGGGTGGCGGTTGTTGCATTTCTGCAACCATTGTCTACTCCCACGCCCAAGAGATCGACCCATTCAACAACTACAACTACTCTTCCTCAACTTCCACACAGGCTACAACCACTCTCAGCCATCGCCCGTGGATCCTTTCTCCAACACTTCCAATTCGTGGCTTTAGCAGCCTGATCTGATTCGCAGACTGACCAACAAGCTCTCGACGGATCTCAGCTAAATCGGTCATACACCATACGACTCATACAACTCATATGACGATTGTATGGCTACGACCGTACAATACCATTTTTTTATTATTTAATTTACCCAGCCTGTAGAAAATTTAAAAAAATTCTCGCTGCAGGAATTTGAACTTGCGCAAATATGGCTCAGCTCTGATACCATGTTGATTTTCTTGTAAACCTAGCACCAGGCTATTAATTCCAAGCAAAACAGATTTTACTGAATAATATCACAACTAGGTTCCTCAACAAAAAATTAGTGGAAGCATTAAAACATAAACCACACACATTGCACAAGATATTTTTGGGTAAATAACTGCTGAAAAAACCCTCGCGGGAAAACCAGATCTGTGATGGTTTTATTAAATAAAATCTGGGCTCCTATCCTGGGATAATGGCCCTTCTAAGGAATACATTGCAACAATAGCCTAGCCATCCTAGTTGCCTTTCCTCGGCCTTGGCCCTTGCCCCTGCACACCTGAGTGCTCACTCACTCTTTGTGTCTCAACCTTTCACCTAGGCTGTCTTTTATTACATCGAGTTAACCCTAGTCCAAAACACTAGATCTCCTCCAAAGTGATCAAAGGCTGAGATCTAATCTCACCTTCACTTTAGATCTGATGGCTAGAACTTAATCAACTCTTCACTTAAGTTACTAATGCCAAACCTTAGGCATTTAACTTAACTAATTAAAAGATCATTCACTTTATTAATTACTCATAAAGTGAACTTCCTCAGGTTTTCTGAGAGGTTACAAAGACAACTTCCATGTGCTAGACACAAGCCAACGTGGAAGTACCTGTTCGATGCTACAAATATCAACACCTTTTACCTAAAGTATCACCAACAAAAAGTTACTCTGTGTGATTAATGAGGGTAGTGAGATTAATATTGTTTATCTGAGATAAATGGATTAAATTTTTTAGTTGGGAATTCAATCATAATGTTAACTGAATAGAAAATAGATAACGATATTTGAGGAGAAAGAAACAAATTTGCTCTCAAGCTCACTATTGTCAGAGTACCTGTGATTCTTTTGCGCCACCCAAAAAAATAGAATGTTGTCGATGTAACACAGTTCCTACAAGTTTAAAAATCTCTTGTCACGCCCCCCCCTTCCCCCTCGATGTAGCCATTATGTAGGGAAGATGGTTTTTGGCCCTTATTTTAAATCTAATTATTTCTATGTCGCTTTCTTGGATAAGTAAACCAAGGTGATGTGGATTGTGTTTTTGCTTTAACCACATCTAGACAATGCAAATTCTACTTTTGGTATCTAAGTGTAAAATTTCACTACATCCTCCTTTGTTGGTTGAGGAATCCTTTCACATTGTGCAATCCCATCTCTCCGTCGGAAGAAAAATTGGCACTCTCTAAGAGATAAATTGGTGGTGCTTATCAAGCACGTGAATTGGCATCGACATTAGATGGAAGGGATGCACAGTCTAGATTAACATCCTTGCCATCTCTTTCCTACTATATTTGATTTTGGACATCACTAACCTCCTATGCACAATGCTCAATCCTCTTCTGGTGCGGATCTCACCTTCCATGAACTAGTAAACATCCTTGAGAAAAAGCATCTGCCCCTTGTCTTGCATTCTCATGGATCCCAAGTCACAAACACTATGGATGGTCGTGATCTAGAGTCCATCAAAATGGTTTTGGATGTTACCTACAACTTCTTTCAACCTTACAAACATGACAAGCCTTTTCCCGACACCTCTGAAATGCATTTCCTTGGTAGTGCTCCTCTTGTTTTGAGATTCACCCCCATTCTTTCCATCTGCATAGTGTGCATATGGTGCTCGCGGTTCCCTCTACACAAACAAATAGATCTCTAATTTGACATGATCAACTACTGCAACTTGAGGCTGAAAGACTTCTAAAACAATGTGCACACTCACACGCATGCAAGAACGATTTGAGCTTTGTATACAATCCACCACCTCAAGGTAGTTGTATTTATAACATTTCCTCTGTATCCCAACTCACTCTACTTGATATAATTAATTATTATATATTTTATGTGTGGCATGTATGCTTCTCTTTTCCCCATGAAAAGTAATGTGTTATCTATGGAGGTCCGTGTTTGGGAAGAAGGAGATTCGTGAATGAAGATGAAATTGATTCCTTTCACATCTTTTAGATGGACATTGAAATGACACAATAGAGAATGAGGAGAAAGGGAATGTTGAAACGAAGGATATTAGAACATGCAATGATGCCTAGCGAACCTCATTCATTGGCTTCCTTGATCGACTCACTAGTGTCCATCAACAATAAGCTTGTGGTTGGAATTCTACACACCCCTTGCGATCAACAACAACTTGCCATAATTCTTGGGTGTTGAATGACTTTTACTCATGTTGTTTTGCAATTTTTCCATCCGCGATTCTCTTTGGCATTCCTTTCCCCATTGTTGAGGGCATGCTAGTTTTAGTCATTATGGAGGGACAATGATTTTGGCCCTTATTTCAAATCTAATTGCTTCTGCATCCTTGAATGAGTAAACCAAGATGACAATGGACTCTATTTTTTCTTTACCCATAGTTAGATGATGTGGATTATACTTTTTCTATCTAATTGTAGAAGCTCACTACATCCTTTTTTGTTGGATGAGGAATCTTTTCACATTATGTAATCCCATCCTTCTATCAAACGCAGAACTAGTAGTGTTTGAGAGATCAATGAGCAATGCCTTGAAGATCAACTCACGGTGCTTATCAAAAGCAGGCATTGGCACTGGTATTGGATGGAAGGGATATTGCAAAGGTCAATAATAAGATCACTGTTGAATAAAATCAAGTAGAAGCAAAAGTAGAGGATCATATTCTATTTCCATTCATTGTTTTAATTTCCCCTGCCTTTTGTGCATTCCCTTGCCTCCTCCTTTGCTTAGGACTGCCTTTGTTGTGGTCTAGTCTGTATGTTTGGAGTTCAATGTTATGTGTTGTTATGCCTATATTTCTTTGGTTTATACGAGTCTAGTTTGCTTGTTTGTGTCATATATTTGGTGCGTATGTGTTGCCTATAATGGCACCAAGAGGTGGAGGCAAGCATCACATCAATTTTTGAGTTAGCAAATGCCTACAAGGATTCAATCGTAGCTAAATGAGGTATTGTCGTCCTTGTTTCTAGTAAAATTTAAGTTAAATCTCTTTGTATCTCTCCTCTTTTCTTTCTTTTTTATTTTGGATTACAAATTAGATTAGAGCAAGGAGTGAGATCTGCAAAAATTAATTTGATTTTAATAATGTCGTACACCAACTAGGTGAGGTGATATGCACCCACATCCTCATCCTCGGTTTTGGTAAATTTATGTTTGGTCTCTTTGTACCTATCTTCTTTTCTTGTTATTTAGATAACAAATAAAAAAATATATTAGTGAATGAGATCTAAGGTCTTCTTTTCTTTTCATATGATATAAATCGTCTAATGAAGATGTGAGGACTAGCTGCCCCCAATCTCAAAATCATTCACAAGAGGATAATTGTGAACTCGACTTAAAAAAAAATGCACACCATTTATTTTAGTAGCTATTATTGAAGGAAGATGGTTTTTGGCTCTTATTTTCTATCTATTTGGATGAGTAAACCAGGGTTACTTGGATCATGTTTATGTTTAACCATAGTTTGATGATGTGGATTGTGTTTTTGGTATCTAAATGTAAAAGTCACTACATCCTCCTTCATTGGATGAGGAATCTTTTCATATTGTGCAATCCCATCCCTCCATCAGAAGCAACATTGGCACTCTCTGAGAGATCAATTGACAGTGGTTATCGAGCGTATGAATTGTTATTAGCATTGGATGGAAGGGATGAAACAATCTAGAATAACATGACTTCCATCTCTTTCCTATCGGATTCGATTGTGGGTGCTTCTAGCCTCCTATGCACATTGCTCAAGCCTCTTTCAATGTGGATCTTATGTTGCATGAACCAATAAAGATCCTTGAGCAAAAKCATTGACCCCTTGTCTCGCATTCTCATGGATCTTGGATCACAAACATTGTGGATGGTCATGATATAGAGTCCATCAAAATGGTTTTGGATAACACCTACAACAATGTTCAACCTTAYAGAAATAATAGGCCCCATGGCAGCCTCCTTTGCAGTGTAAAAAGTGCCAAGCCAAGCTCTCATCTTCTTTAAGGGGTTTCTAATCTATGCGGAAAATTCCCCCCCATGACCTTTTCCTGACACCTTTAAAATGCATTTGCTTGACAATCCTTCCCCTCCTATCTCAAGATTCACCCCCATTCTCTCCATCTTCACAATTTGTTTGACCATGGTGCTCAATGTTCCCTCTTCACAAACAAACAGAACTCACGTTTCTTTAATCAACTCCTACAACTTGAGCCCAAAAGACTTCTGAAATAGTGTGTGTTCCTGTTGATGTTTTTGGTAGCTGTGGGAGGTATTCACCTCCAAGAGAGATCTCCTATGAATGATATCATGAGAAGAGAAAAATCCCAATCACTTGTGATGAGTAATACTTGTACAAGTTGGCCCTATGGTGTAAAACTAATTTATATTAAGTTATAAATTAATTTTATGTAACTTGTACAAGTCGGCCCTAGTGTGAAAAGAGACACCTTGTGAAAAGACACTTCCCTTCATTATATTGGACCTATATATAAGTGCACTCCTTCGTTATTTTGAGCACACAACTCGCCCTCCTATCACATCTGAGGCAGACGTAGAAGTACTAGTTCGGCCTGACCTGAGGCATTTTCTAAGACAACAGATTGGACACATCTATAGCAACATACCTCTCTGTATTTGTTTGTCTTTCTCTTGGATATCATTATGTAGTAGGTCTTCTGCTCGGGGGTGGCACTTGAGGATGCCTATGGTTGGGTGGCAATGAAAGAAGTCCTAATTGTTTACTGCAGTTGCGAATATAACTAAACAGTTATTGGAGTAAGCTCCGCTTGTATGAAGGAAGAGGATATATCTGTTGTAAGTATCTATTATCTGTTGGAGTAATAGTATTAACAAGTAAAAAGGCATATCCATCAGTTGGAATAAGATCTGCTTGAAAGAAGGAAGTTGTCTTCTGTTGGCTTAATCTCAAGGCACCCAGGACTACGGGAGAAGAAGGAAAAACCTCTGGTAGGCCAGACGAGGGCGAGCTGACATAAAAAGGAAGCGTAGATCCGTAGTTTGGTTGAGAGGAGGGCTTTCCCTTCGCACTCCCTAGTTCAAGGGCCTAGTTCAAGGGTGCGCCATGGAAGATCTCCACCCTTGTTGCCCAGTAAGTGGTATACCCTATGCACCTACTTTTTCAAATTCTTTGTTAGGAGTAGGGGTAACTTAAAAAAGAAGTGACAATAACATATAAATAACAAGCTCAAATCAAAATGGACTGGTTGGTATGCACCATTCCATCCATCCTTGGTGTGGTGGCTCGCTCGGGTTACCTTTAGGGCAACCCTCCGCTCAACGGAGTACCCCCCAAAAATCTGGGACTAGAAGCGGTTAGCAGTGACCATG
>JASDQU010751210.1:38210-51619 GCA_032191745.1 Picea mariana | reverse complement strand
AATATTACGAATGAATAACCCCCTTTCAATTTCAGTTACGGTGTCTATGTAATGTGATGTATTCCACTTATTTCATTTCTAGTATATGAATGTTTAATGGATGGATGTGGTCATGTTATGGATTCTTATTACTTAAATGTATATAGATAGGGTTTTATGTTAAATAGATCACCTTTCAATTCAACAATACAATTCATGTGTGTATTCATCATTAGATCAATTCATAAGTATAAGAACCCAATCGTAGTATTTAACAATATTGTGTAGTTTTCAACATGTTCATGATTCACACATAATCATCACATCATGCATTTATAAGAGATCGAACTATACAAAAGAGTTTCAAACATAAATATATTCCAAATGTATCTATCAAAAAACATGATCATCCATACATCAAGAATGCTATCAAATACATAAATGTCAAATAATAATAAGCTTAGTCAAAGTAAGAGACATCACCTATTTCTCACAATGACAAAGTTAGATTTGAAGAAATGAAAGGAGAATATATATTCAACCCCTATTTCTACCAAATTATTGAGGCTCTCAAGTCTCAACAATATGAGAGATGTTGGTAAAGGTTCTTATGAGGAGTATTTATTTACTAATGGATTTCTTTTCAAGGAACTCCAAGTATTCATTCCCATAGGGTTTAGGAGGGAAAAATGATTAGATAAATGCATTCAAATGACTTGGGAGGTCACTTTGGTTGGGAAAAGACTTACATATTGGTAAACGAGAAGTTATTTTGGCCTCAAATCAGGAAAAACATTCACACATTTGTTCTTTTATATAGAATTTGTCTAGTTGCTAAAGATGGATAACAAAGCATGGGTTTATATAAACCATTTCCAGTTCCTAAAGGGTCATGGATGGATATATTTCTATGGATATTCTCTTGGGGTTGCCTCAAACCTAAAGAGGAAACATTTTCAGAGAACATTTTGAGAAATCTTGAGCACACATCTCATGGAACTAGAGTAGAAGATTCATAACTATGTTGCATGTTTTGTTTCTTCCTTAGTAATTGCAATTGTCCTTTTGTACACCATTTGTCTTCTTATTCATATGACTAAGTATTTTCTACCATTATTATTTTAATTTCAAATATAGGAGTGGAAATATAATGTGGTTGTGTATGTTGGAATCACATCATGTTGTACAACTATTATACTCAAGTTATTGAGAACTCTCTATAGTCAAAATTTTGGCCTTCTATTCTCTAATGCAATAAAGTTACAGAGACATTCATTTTATATTTTTTGTATAAGTGATGGTTGATTTCCCTTTAATGTATGCATTTTATCTATTGGATTCTTTTTGAAATGTCTAGTACACTTTCTATTTCACATTTGTGAATGAAAGAGAATTGATGCTTACCACTCTCTTTGAAGTAAGAAGATACATGGCATTTTCCTTTATTCCTCTACATCCACAAATTTAAAATGTTATGTCATGAAACATGGGATAAAGGTGACCAATAGAAACACATTCACTATGAGGTGTACTAAAAACCTAAACTTATTTTTATTATCGGCTCCTCAAAAAATCTTGTAATAAAACTACAACATAGAGATTAAAGAATATATGAAGAATTCAAGGGATGACTTCCTTTATTATTAACCCCCTCTACATGTCATCAAAAAACAATAAACATTCTTTTTTATTTTGTATCCAATCTCTCATATCATCATTTGGAGGAGACAATTTATATAAAAGTTGTGTTCATTTTTTTAAGCATTTGATTGTTGATGTGATTTTCTATCCAATATTGTCATCCATTCGATTGAGACGTAGCAAATTATGTTTTTCCATTTTCAAATACATAAAATATTATTTATTTATTTTATTTATTTCTATTTTTTATTTTATTTATGAGAGTCTAAATCTTACTCTAATATATTACTAAACACATTGTGTGGTGCCTCAAAACCAACTAGATAATATTTATGAGAGTGCAATTGTGGTCATCAACATAAGCAATGTCATCAAGCTTTATACCTCCAAGTCCCTAACCTAGACTCTTCTTCATGGCATTAGTTACAAGCCTGTTAATATCCCTCCTTCAAATGAGCAAGAGCCATTAAATCAATAAAATACTCTAACCCATCACAACCATACAACAACTTGTATCATTACAAATAATACTAATAAATTCTCCTAGTCTAGAAAAATATGCATATAGACATCTATAGATGTATGTATCTATATTGAACTAGTAATCACATGTTTAAGAATTCTTATTAATATTTGGTTTCTGCCTATATGTTTTTTCTAACTATGTGCATTATTTTGTTTCTCTTATTCTCAAATGAGACAATAATATAAATTTTTATATTTTTTTCCATAATTTTCAAAAAAATAGTAATATTTAGTAATTTTATAATAATCTATAAATGTTTTATATTGAGCACCATGGTGATAGTACACTTATTTACAACAAGTATTATTTTCACTATGGTTTTCTATATCCCTGTGCTCTTATGTATTTCATATTGAGATAGCATTGTGCTAAAATAAGAAGAAATAAATAATGCATGTATTTTTCATAGCATCCAATTTGACACTTATGTGATCAATCACCAATGCACAAAAAATAATGGAGTATCAAACTACCCTAGTAAAGCACTATAGTGTTATATGAAGTTTTTTAACTATACACAAGGTGGGGTAGCCCCAAACCTAGATGAATTTAAGCAACAAATTGTAACCGAATTCCCATTACCAAAATAAGAGCAACATACTATTTTAGAGATTAAGAAGATATAATAATAAGAAGAACCAACAAAAAGTGGGAATTCATACCGATTTAGGTGGCATTGTTGCTCCTCTGATCAAATCCCACGTTGGTGGTGCAAGGTTGGGCTATGCACGCAAATGGGGTCGGGCTCTCTAGGTGGAGGGTTCTGTGAGCGTAGGCTTAGGCTCTCCAAGTGGCACAAGGTCGAGCTCTCCAAGTGACGTAGGATTCAGGCTCTCAGGGTTTTGTGTCTAAATAGGAAGGGTCGGGCCGCTCTCCATGATGAGGGCTTATTTTGTTTGGAGGAACAAATTTTGTTTTGTTGTTGTTTGTTTACTTTTGTAATATATAATATTAATATATTATATATATATTAATGGGAATATTTAATCAAAAGATTAGCACCCTTAGCTAGGAGATGATGGTGAACCTCATCCCACCATAGAGAACAAAAAGAGGACATAGAACTCACATCCTGATAAAAAAATATCTTGGACATAATTTTCCTTTCAGACTGATGACGATGATGATGACAATGATGATGAGGAGTAGGATGCAGATGATGTTGATTACCATGACCGTGACAATGACAATGTTAATTATGTTGAAAATAATGACAATGACGACAACAACGATGATGATGACAATGAAAATGATGATGACTATGATGACAATGATAATGATGACGAGGATGACCACGATGATGATGAGGATGGTGATGGAGATGACAATGGTGACGATGATGACAATGGAAATGACATCTATGATGATCATGAAAATGACAATGTCAATTATGACGACAATGACAATGATGATGCCAATGGCATTGATGATGACGATGGTGCACAATGATGATGATGATGATGATCTATGGTGATGATGATGATGTTGATGATGATGATGACGATGGTGATGACAATGATGATGATGATCTATGGTGATGATGATGATGTTGATGATGATGATGACGATGGTGATGACAATGATGATGATGATGATGATGATGATGATGTTGGCACATGGGCAGACCCAGGGTTCAACGCTACAACAACACACCAACAAAACCCTAACTATCAACCATTTTGGCAACACCTACGAAGCAGATAAAGTCTCACCCGAGGTACAGGTAGGGGTGGTTGTAAGACTCAAGTGTCTGCAACCTTAGCTGGGACACGGATCTGTGATTCCTTACTTAATATAACACTCAACACTATTGGATATTTAATATGCAATCAATAACCACTTTGCAGATACAATAGAACTTTTCATCATTCATAATGACTAGATTGTTTGATCACTTATCATCCACAGAGCATTCAGATCTATCAGATCAAGCACTTAGCATATACATGTGAATTAGACCTAACATTCTACACATCATAATCACTAAGCATAAACATATATAACAGATCTATCTACTCATCTCAAAGCACTTAGCAAATAATCACATTAATGAATCAGAACAAGGCACAAAGAGGACAACATAGGATTTACATGGTTCACCCCCGCCTTGGGGCTACGTCCACCAAATTTTATTCTTTATTAATGTTGGCCAATCGGTTACAAACACAGAGCCGTAGAAACCCTTACTTCGCACAGGACAGAAGATCTGTGCAGCTCGCTAGATCCTTCTTCCTTTCCTTTCAGCACAAAGACTTCTATACCTTCACATAGGGACTTGCACTAAGCTCTGCAAGTCTATACGGAATGCACAAAACTCTTGATCACACAGATCCCCCCTTGGCACTTAACCTATATCACATAGATACAATATTACTCCCTATTACTTCTTTCTTATATTTTCCTATCTCTATTTATACATACAAAATAGGTCTAAGCATGGGTAAACCCATGGGACGACATCCCTTTCCCATTACATATTCCCAAAACCCAAAAAGGGACCCAAAAGTGGGTTGAGATTCTGTAATCGCCGCTTCGTCTGGCGCTCCATCTTCAACAGGCTATTAAAGTCCCAAAAATGGTCAAATATGACCAAGTGCTCCCAAAACTTGGTCAAGGGCCAACAGGCCCCCAACACTCACTTGTGACTCGTCCCAAGTCACTCTGGTCTGAGCAATTCTACCTCAAATGCCTCAATCTTGGCTCGAGCTACTTCGACCTTTTGCAATGCTAGAACCTCTTTCTCAGTGAACTCCTGGATGAGTGCGTCATTGACTGACCCTTCTAGGCACTGGAATGTTGTGATGAAAACCTGTTCAAGCTCTGCTCCTTGTCTTTCAACTTCGGTGAACAGTTGGCATGCCTTCTCTTGCACTGGTTGAAGTCGTTGAGAGACTTCCATCACTTTGGTCTGGATCGTGTGGATCTGTTGTTGGGCCGTGCGCTGCTCTAGAAACCTCTTCATTCTTTCAACTAGTGTTAAGGCCTTCAACTGCACCTGTAGCGTATCTGCATGTTGATTTTCTTCCTAGAGCTACGACTCCAGCGCCTATAACTCTGGATTTTCTGTAAGGTTTTCATATGTCTGAGCGCTCCTGGAGCTCAACTGCTTGCACTCCAAGGCAAGAGATTTCATTCTGCCAACTACGTTGCGAGCAGTTGCCTCCCTTAGGTCTCTGATTTCTTGAGGAGTCTCGGGTATGGTACGAAGCTCCAGATCTATGATGTGTTGCTGAAGCTGTTGGATTACTTCTTCAAGTTGCACCACCTATTGTGGGACTCATTCCTCAGTTTTCACTTCTATGACTGTCACAGAGTGAAGTGCGTTGTGAACCCTTTCCCATACTTCGAGTTGCTCTGCGAGCAATTGTTCCTTGTTTTTCTGTAGCGCTGCTTTCTCTTCATCCCATTTTTCTTGTAGAGCGAGCTTTTCCTTTTCTACAATACTTCTGTGGTCCTCAAGGTCTTTTTGTACTTGCGCTAAATCCTAGGTGTCTTGTGTTGTCTCTTCTTGAGCTCATTAAAGGTGAGCTTCGACTGTATCAGCAATTTTATGTAGTTGGGATGGCTCATCACCTAATTATGGTGTTCCTGATGGAAGGGGTGCAGTGGAAACTGCGCGGCTAGACTTTATTGTTTGTTGTACTCCTTGAAGCTCATCCCTGATGCGACTGAACACTTCCTCCTACTTGGCTTCCTGCTTTTTTGCTATCTCTAGTGAAGTATCATTCAGTGCAGCGATTATTAAGTCGAATTCATCTGGAGTGAGAAAAGTCTCAAACTTGGTTCTGGTTGCCTTAGCTTTCTTCCTGGATGAAGGATTTGGTGGGGTAACCTTCCTTTTCTTGTAGGTATCCTCCTCCTCTCTAGGCAATGTAACTTCGCCTTTATTTTTCTCAACTTCTATTCTACCTAGCTCTCCACCATCACCTCCCTGCTCAGGTGAGATTGAAGTGGTATTCATAGAAGTATTGTTGACATCTTGAACTTCTTCATCTTCCTTGGTCTTGCTTGGTCTAGGGGTATCATGCACAGGTTCTGGACTATCAATGTCATAACTCTCCGCAGGGTCTGCTGAAATGAGGAGGTCTGTTGAGCACTCCTTGGTGATTTATTCCAAGTCTTCTTTTGTTAAATTATAATAGGACTGTAATTTTTGCTTGTGATTGTCAGCACATGTTGTGATGTATATAAAGTGCCTATCTGCGCTGAACTTCATCAGGGGCCAAAACCTGTAGAGGGTGTTCGGAGTGATGCACGGTGTAGACTGGATTGCGATCTTCAATTGATTATAGTAGGCATGGAAGACAACATTGGATTGCCACTACTTGTTCATATCACTCAAGTACCACAAGGTACTGAACTTCGCAGCTAAAGGCTCAAAGGGCTTGATGTCCGAGAAGGTCGCACCTTCTGGCATCTCCCGTGCAATGAATGAAAGCTATTAATATGAGAAGACAGCTGAAGTGGAACTCATATCCTTGGTCATGTGCTCCTCTACAATCAAGATCTAGTTGGTTCACGAGGTAGTGAGCCCAATTCATTTGTAGTCCTTTTGCACACTTCCCAGTGAGGTCAACAATGAATCCAGTTACTTGGGTGGGTTGGTTCTTGTGAATTCGATTGCCTGCGATCAGCTGACATGCGAGGCGCACTGTGTCTCTCTAGATAGAGGCTACCTTGTAACCTCACGTACCCTTCTCTACATCTCCATACATCTCTTTGATTTGTTGAGCTAATGCTCGGTCTGAGTTCTTTCCAGGGTAAAAATCCTGTGGGTTAGGGCCCTGCATGCTAAGCCATATGATCCGATTGATCAAGGTCGGATCCACAGTGATGCGACGGTTCAACCATAAGTAACCTCCATGGTAGTAGGATAACAACAATTTCACACATGTGTTTACTTCCTGGTGTCAGCCAAAGTGCAGGATCTCCATCACATTAAGCAGTGTGGACTGCGTGAGATTCTGGGTCCATGGCTGTGGGATAATCTTTGAATTATTTCCTTTGGTCCTAGTCAAGTACTTATGTGGGGAAAGCATGTTGTAAGATTTCTGGTCTCCAAGGTTGAAGTCACTAAATTTCAGTGTTGTGATCTTATCCTGGTCGACGCGAACTGTGTGCACCCCTTTCGGAAGGTACGCAGTGATCACGACATATTCTAACTCTCGGGGTACACTATCACAGTTGATGGTGCCGCTCAGGGGGGGTAGATAGGCAAGTAGAATTCTTGGAATTATCTTGGCATTGGCGAGTTCGTCTATGTGCTTAGTACATTTCTCGTTGGCTGGTCGAGACGGACCAGCGTGAGCAGTGGATGGAGAGGTTGTCAGTCCTCTCATGGATGATGCCTATAATCCTATGGATAACCTTCACTCTGACATGACTCTATCAGTTCTTATCTCAAGGAGAAATTTTGTTACGGATTCTTCGGTAGCGGTAAGCTCATCGGACATACATGCTCAGAATAAAATAATCAGGTTCACAACAGTCTTAGACACTGCACTAGAGTGAACAAGAAGAGCATAATGAGCACTGTATGCAATTGCTAGTCTGCGGGCTTCAAATTCTCATTTGGAAAAAGTGTTCCTCATTCATGGCGCGACGAGATAAATAGGAAATCTTGGTAACGGTTTACTTGCAACAGTTATGAGCCTCATTAACTCTTCTTCTGTCTGTTATGGTGCGGTCCAACGGTCTAGTGTCCAACCATAAATACTTTTCTAGACATTCGGAGAAGCAGTTGAACGGATATATTGGCTTCCAATGGCTACATTACTTCACCATAGTGAAGTGGCATATGTCGCAGTTCTGATATCCCGACGAAGCTCCAATTCTGAAAAGTTTCTTTATGCGAGGTACCCTTTGGAACCTGTTGTAACTTCTCAATCCTGGCCTTCTTCTTACTTATCTTCCTAGCCCTTTTCCCCATGAGCTTCGTCTCGGTGGTTCTTTTCCCATCCTGATTCTTATTTTCCTTGGGCATAGTCACTTCACGTTGTTGAGATCCTCTTCTAGGATTCAGGTGTATCACTTCTTCTAGGGTAGAAATTTCAACCTTCTATATGTCTTCCAATGTTCCTGTAGCTTCGATGGTTGGGATTCTAGTGTCAGGTAGCTTCGATCTGTTCTCTTGTTCTTCAATCAAGTGTGCAATCTTTCGGGTCATGAAATATTTTAACTCTTGTCTCTTCTGTTCTAATAGTTCTTCTTCTTCCTTCGTTCTAACTTGATCTCTATCAATACAAGATTTTCCTAGTAACATCATAAACAAGGTGTTGTCTTCAATGAATTTAATAATCTCAAAGTCTTCATTTGTCAAAGTTCCATTGACTGTCATAAGTATATGAGCGAGCTTTCCACATAAAATCATAATTTTTCCTCTAAATAGTCCTATTCCCCCTAATGAAGGGATCATAGCAGGCTTCCCTATAGCTTCCCAAGTTATTTCTGGTATAATGTTCACTTGTGTCTCTTCATCAAGGACAGAGTCAATGTCAAAGTCTCCTATTCTTGCTTCAATGCACTCTTTTTCTTAGAAAATATCTGATAGTCTAACATATCGGTGGTCATTCAGGGTCTCTTTCATTTGTATCAATACCTTCTCTGATTCTTGCTGGGGTTCTGCCTCTTCTATATCCACCTTAGGGTTTTCCTGATTCAGATTCATTTCTTCCAGCCTAGCGATCATTCTAGGAAAATCCAATACCTCATGGTCCATAGCTTTGCAACAAAGACAACTAGATCCTCTGTTAGGGCAGTCCTTAGCAAGATGTCCAGGTCTTCTGTAGCTGTAACATAGGGTCACTCCTCTCTTTCTTTTAAACGATCCCCAACTTCTTCTATACTGTGCACTAGGATCATGGTAGCTAATATGAAAAAAATTCTTTCTAGGATCCTGCATCCATTTGTTAGTCCAAACATTTTTTCTATGCATAGGTATAACATATCTATCACTATTCTTATTAGGTCTACTCATATCAAGCCTTATTTCATCTATCAATGCCCTAGTTTTCAAACTAGGGTAAACTCTATTAAACATACCTAGATCCATACCTTAGAAACAAAAAAATTCACTTATCTTACTTCTACAGAGCACAAAGCCTCAAGATCTAAAACTTGTAATTAGTCTTACCTTTATCAAAGCATAGAGCTTTACAGATCTTACCTCTTTTAGTCAAGAATCCACACTTTTACCTTTCTCGGAGCACAAAGCATTCAGATCTTGTTCCTTTTCTTCAGATCCAACCTGTTTTCTTTCAGATCGGGCCTCTTTTCTTTCAGATGAAGCCTCTTTCTTTCAGATTGGTTAGAATATTGCGCACTAGGGCACAGATCATCACACAAGTCTTTTAGGTTAACCTTTTTTCACCAAGCTTCTTCTTCTCAGTTCCCAACAATCACAGCTTCAAGTCCCAACAACAGAACCATTTGTTGGCACATGGGAAGACCCAGGGTTCAACGCTACAACAACACACCAACAAAACCCTAACTATCAGCCCTTTCGGCAACACCTACGAAGTAGATGAAATCTCACCCGAGGTAGATGTAGGGGTGGTTGCAGGACTCAAGTGTCGGCAACCTTAGCTGGGACATGGATCTGTGATTCCTTACTTAATATAGAACTCAACACTACTGGATCTTTAATATGCAATCAATAACCACTTCGCAGATACAAAAGAGATTTGCATCATTCATAATGACTAGATTATTTGATCACTTATCATCCACAGAGAATTCAGATCTAACAGGTTAAGCACTTAGCATATACATGTGAATCAGACCTAACATTCTACACATCATAAGCACTAAGCATAAACATATATAACAAATCTATCTACTCATCTCAAAGCACTTAGCAAATAATCACATCAATGCATCAGAACAAGGCACAAAGAGGACTACACAGGATTTACATGGTTCACCCCCACCCTGGGTCTATGTCCACCAACTCTTCTTCTTTATTATCGTCAACCAATCGGTTACAAGCACAGAACCGTAGAAACCCTTACTTCGCACAGGACAGAAGATCTGCGCAACTCGCTAGATCCTTCTTCCTTGCCTTTCAGCACAAAGCCTTCTATACCTTCACACAGGGAATTGCACTAAGCTATGCAAGTCTATATGGAATGCACAAAACTCTTGATCACACAGATCCCCCCTTGGAACTTAGCCTATATCACATAGATACAATATTCCTCCCTATTACTTCTTTCTTACATTTTCCTATCTTCTATTTATACATACAAAATGGGAATAAGCATGGGTAAACCCACGGGACGACATCCCTTTCCCATTACATATTCCCAAAACACAAAAAGGAACCCAAAATTGGGCTGAGATTCTGTAATCTCTGCTTCATCTGGCGCTCCATCTTCGACAGGCTGTCAAGGTCCCAAAAATGGTCAAATATGACCAAGTGCTCCCAAAACTTGGTCAAGGGCCAACAGATGATCATGATCATGAGGAGGAGGAGGAGGATGACAACGATGATGACCATGTTGATGAGGATGGAAATGACGATGATGATGACCATGACGATGGTCATCATGACAATGATGATGACAATGATGAGGATCATGAGGATGATGATGATGATGATGACCATGTTGATGACAATGGAAATGACAATAACAATGGCAATGATGATGATGAGGGCATGCAATGATGATGATGATGATGATGGTGATGACGATGATGATGATGACAATGATGATGATGACGATGATGTGTGATGATGATGATGATGATGATGATGATTTATGGTAATGACAATGGAAATGATGATGATGATGATGATGATGACAATGATGATGACGATGATGATGATAATGGAAATGATGATGATGATGGAACACGATGACGATGATGATGATTTGTGTAAATTACAATGGCAATGATGATGATGGTGATGATGATAGTGGTGACAATGATGATGATGATGATGATGATGACAATGTCAATGATGATGACCATGATGACAAAAATGATGATGATGATGATTTATGGCAATGATGATGATGATGATGACAATGGTTATGGCAATGATGATGATGATGATTTATGGAAATGATGATGATGATGATGACAATGGTTATGAAAATGATTATGACAATGGTGATGGTGATGACAATGTCGATGATGATGACAATGGAGATGACGACGACGATGATGATGACAATGAAAATGTCAATGATGATGACGAAGACAATGAAGACGATGATGATGATGACCATGACGATGATGATGATGACTATGATGATGATGATGACTGTGATGATGATGATTAACCCATATAAATAAATAATTTAAAAAGAATAAATCATATAAAAGATATAATCACATAACTCATACATTTCATCATTTCTACAATATCATCAATCATCTTCTTCTTCATCCAAGTCTACATCTATATCATCTGGTTCATAATCAACGTTGAAAGGATTGGCCATATCAACATCATCATCACAGTCATTTTCAATAATAGCGTTGTCAATATGATCGTCAAGAACATTGTCATCTACATCTAGCTCAACTTCTTCGACTTCTTCATCTGATGGTACATCTAACTCATTATCCTTTGCACCTTCTTCTTCTTCAATATCATCTTATTTTGGTACATTATATTTTACATGTCTTCCTATTGGATCATATCTAACAACATACGACCAACCTGCTTTACCTAAAACCTCTGAATAAAAAATCTTCTCACATTTCCTTGGAAGAGTATAAGTTTATGTACCCTACTCAAACGTTTGTGCATTAACCATGGTAAATCCATTGGCATGTTCAATAGCAGTTATTTTTGGATCACGTTCATTCATTTGTAACCTGTACCATTTGACCTAGAATAGAACTAACTTGAAGTAATTAAAGTCACACTCAATTATATCATTCAAATGCCCATAGTATCTATTTTCTAGGTATTTTTGGATGTATGTCACTTCTAGAGGAAAAATTATTGACCTGAGAGACTTCATTTATCCCAAAATTAGAGGTTTTATTGTTATCATCCAACCTTTTGATGCAAAATTTACGGCCATTGCACCACATAGCCTTGTGGTGTTTCAACTGCAATATGCCCCACACAAAAAAAAATGCATATTTGTCAATGAATAAACATATTTAAACTTAGTAAAACTTTATAAAAGAAATACACTGTGACCTAGATTAATATAATGGAAAATGACTAAAACATGATGTGGGTGAATAATATGCTTTCATGTTTATCTTTTAAACCATATGCTAAATCAATTTCCCTCTGAGTAAGATTGGTATCTTGATTACGATGAGCTTCTTTAAGCAAAGTAGCCACCCCTTCCCATGATAAACTACCATTACATTGTATATTACATCAAACTATCCATACTTTCATCTAATCAAGTTTGTTTGCAATGTATAAATGTAGTGAATTCCACTCTTGACCAACTGTATGAAAATAAAATAAAAATTACTAATTAGAGTAAAGATTAAATAATAATAGATCACAGAAGCTAAATAAAACTTAAATAACTACAACATAAAAATAAATTAATATAAATGAAAATGATTATAGATCTCTACCATCTAATTACCTTTCACTTTCCTCATTCTACCTTTCCCAACCAAGACCTCCCCTTCAAATTTGTTAATGGAATTGAGATCCCAAATCTGAGGCACCTTCATGATTTTTGCTTCTAATTTAGGAAGATACTAACTAATATACACCAATGATTGATATACCATCTATCCCTCCACCATATATCCCTCAGGACATGCTCTTTGTCTAACAAAATACTTTAATGAATTCAACTGCCTATCCACCATCCACATTGACCTTGTGTGTGCAGGTCCACACATTTCAATCTCCTCAACTTGGTGTATGAGGTAGTGTTCTTGTGCATTGAAAAATGTTGAAGGTAGATACTTTTTCATTTTTCACATTAGCCGAGGAATTTCTATCCTCCAATATTTTATATCTTCTTTATGTATTTCTTTATATGACAACCACCTACACATGATACAACAAATTAGATCATAGGTTTCAACAAAAACGAATATACATTGAAATTAAAACAGATGTCGACCAGTTGAGCAACAACAATTTTGCATATAAATCATTAATTTTACCTCGTGTATTTTCCAAGATCAAATATAACTAATATAACTTGGTTTACATTGTTGTCAAAGCTGACAGGGAGAGATAGAGGTAGAACATACGGTAGCAACAAAAGGATCATTAAATTTTAGGAAAAGAAAACCATATTATAATACTAAAAAGTCGTAT
>JASDQU010751210.1:0-14900 GCA_032191745.1 Picea mariana | reverse complement strand
AAAAAAAGAATAATTTTTCTTCAGTCACTCTTGCTTCAAAATATGATATGCATGCTAGATTTTAATCCTGGAATGTTATGATATTTTTTTATTTTTAAAGGAATGATGTTGTAACTTCTATAGAAGGTTGTTTCTTGTCAAGTAACAACATGACCGACTAATGAAACTTGTCCAATTAATATCTTGAGACAAACACTAAAACTTGTCCAACTAACAACATGATGTATCAGCATGACAAAAATTGCAATAAACGACACCATTTAGGTTGTGTCATTTCTTCCAAATTATTGGTTCCACGATTATTAGAGTTCTGATTTTTCCAAGTTAGAAGCATGATTCTAGCATTCTCCACAATGTTTCAACTTGCCTTTAGGAATTACTCATCCACCAAAACTTCCGCCAAGTTCACCACCAAATTGGGAGTTGTCACGAGTACTTTTCATCGGTTTCAAATCATTACAATCCATTGCTGTCTAAAATGACATAATTTCACCGTGATAAACCAAATAATGATAATAACTATCATTTTTACCACAATCCATGACCACTTATAGTAAGCTCAAATAGGTACGACTCGACTTGACACTTAATTATTACTTTAAATAATTGCAATGCATGAGTTGGCTGCTACTTTCCTAATGAGCATGTTAGAAAAACAAGATCGTGGAGAAATAAAATAAAACAAATGTGGAAATAAAACACAGAAGATACACAATACAATAGAGACAAAGATATACATGGTTCACCCAGTGTGGGCTACATCCACCAGAGAAATTTCCAAGTCCTTCCTTTTTATTGTCCAATAAAATGAAGGGATACAACCTACAACACACCTGTTGTAACTTCCCCTTCTTTCTCTCATAGTATCCTCTCTCAGATTACAATAATCACACACACATACACAGTTTTAATACAATTCCCTCATAAAATAAGGTTTCCTTCTAGGGGAAAAAAACCTAAAATAACTTCTACCGTCAGATCTGCGACCTTATAATGAATGGTCTAGATTGACTACAAAATTGCAATATTTTACAAGGCAATATTTCCTTCGGGGATTCTCCCCTAGACCCCATAGGGGGGTGGAAATTCCCCCCCTGTAATCCCCCCTGCGGGTAGGGGTATACAGTATTCATGGGGTATAAACACGACTAAAAACAAATACCTATGAATCAGGAAGATAATCAGGCTCCACAACCAGCAATCTCCCACTTGGAGACTGATCACAACAACTCCATTGTTTTTGTACCTATTAGACTATGATCCACCTTGGGCCTGGAAAATTTCTCATCTTCACCTTCATGCTTGAAGGCCAACTAAAACTAAGTAGGAACTCAGTTTCTCTCTGGTTACTCCCTTTGTTAACATGTCTGCAGGATTCTGGATAGTATGTATCTTTTCCAACTTCAGTTGTCCATCTTCCTAAACTGACCTTATGAAATGGTACCTGAGTTGTATATGTTTAGTCTTAGAATGGAAGTTTGAGTTCTTTTCAAGATGAATGGCACTCTTATTGTCACAGTACAAACTGTTATTCTCCTACTTCTTTCTCAATTCCTCCATAAACCTCTGTAACCAAATCATCTCTTTACTAGCCTATGTCACAGCAACATACTCTACTTTTGTTTTTGAGAGTGAAACAACCTTTTGCAATTCGAAATCCAACTTCCTTTTTTTCCACTTGCAGTAAAAACATACCCTATGGTGCTCCTCTTTATATCTTTATCATATGCAATATCTAAATCAACATATCCCTATAGAACATTGTCTAAAAATACAAAATATAATGCATGAGTAGAAGTACCTCTCAAATACCTAAGAATCCACTTTACTTCCTCCCAATGTTCTTTACCTAGATTCTTCATATCCCTGCTCACAACTCCCACTGCATGTTTAATATATGGTCTTGTGCAAACCATTGCATACATCAAGTTGTCAATTGTTGATGAATAAGGTACCCTAGACATGTATTATATCTCCTCTTGTGTCTTTGGACACATTTCCTTAGTTAATTTAAAATGAATGGCCAAAGTTATACTAACTAATTTTTCATTGTGCATTCTAAACCTCTCCAACACCTTCTCTATGTACTCACCCTGAGACAATGTCAATTTGTGATTTTTCCTGTCTCTTTTTATTCTCGTACCAAGGATTTTCTTTACAACACCCAAACCCTTCATCGCAAATGAATTAGCTAATTTCTTCTTGAGCATATTTATATCCTTCATATTAGACCCTGCAATAATATAGCTTCCATTTTCTAGCCTTTTAAAATAAACACAGTGATCAGAATGACATCTACTATAACCTTGCTCTGTCGTAAACCTGTCGAAATTCAAATACCATTGCCTTGGAGATTTATTTAGGCCATACAAGATCTTCTTCAACTTGCATACCAAAATATCCTTTCCTTTGGCCTCATATCCATGTGGTTGTTGCATATAAATATCTTCCTCCAAATCCCCATGGAGAAAAATTGGTTTTACATCTAATTGTTCAATAAGAAAATATTCTATTACCACAAGACTTAAAATAGTCCTAATTGAAGTCATTTTAACAATAGGAGAAAATATTTCATCAAAATATATACCTTTCTTTTGTGCAAACCCCTTTACAACAAGTCTAGCCTTGTACTGATTTTTGCCTCCATCTTCTTCCTTCAACCTGTAAACCCATTTATTCTGCAATGCTCTTTTTTCTGCAGGCAACTGAACCACGTCCCAAGTCTATTTATTTACCAAGGAATCCATTTCCTCTTTCATTCCTTGCTCCCACTTCCTTTTAGTGTCTACCTGCATTTCCTCTTCATAACTTTCTAGTTCACCAGAATCAGTCAACAATAAATAATACAATGAAGGAGAGTATTGTTCAGGGGGTCTACTTAACCTGGTATATATTATAACAACACTTGCAGGAGTTTGAGGTACCTATTTCTTATGTTGTTGTACATTTTGATTTTTTGGTACCTTTGGAACTTATTTTTCAGTGATCTCATCAAACACTGTGTATTTTGGTTTTTCTTTTTCATGTTTCTTTCCCTTCAACTTATCTTTGTACATGACCTTCTCATTGAATATGACATGTCTACTCCTACTTATTTTGCAATTTTCATAATCCCATAAGAGATAACCAAAATAATTAATATCGTATCCAATAAAGGTACACTTCTTAGATTTTTTCTCAAGCTTTGTTATATTTTCTTTATCAATATGGACAAATAATTCACAACCGAAAGTCTTCAAAAAATAATAGTTTATCTTTTCACCTATACATGCTTGCTCTGGAATTCCACCATCCAAATACTTGAAGTAGACCCTACAAGATCATATAGCTTCCATTTTCTAGCCTTTTAAAATAAACACAGTGATCAAAATGACATCTACTATAACCTTGTTTTGTCATAAATATGTTGAAATTCAAATACCAATGCCTTGGAGCTTGCTTTAGGCCATACAAGCTCTCCTTCAACTTGCATACCAAATTATCCTTTCCTTTGACCTCATACCCATGTGGTTGTTGCATATAAATATCTTCCTCCAAATCCCCATGGAGAAAAATTGTTTTTACATCTAATTGTTCAAGATGAAAATATTCTACTTCCACAGGACTTAAAATAGTCCTAATTGAAGTCATTTTAACAACAGGAGAAAATATTTCATCAAAATATATACCTTTCATTTTTGCAAACCCCTTTACAACAAGTCTAGCCTTGTATCGCTTTTTTCCTCCATCTTCTTCTTTCAACCTATAAACCCATTTATTCTGCAATGCTCTTTTTCCTGCAGGCAACTGAACCAAGTCCCAAGTCTAGTTATTTACCAAGGAATCCATTTCCTCTTTCATGCTTTACTCCCACTTCTTTTTATTGTCTACTTGAATTTCCTCTTCATAACTTTCTGGTTCACCAGAATCAGTCAACAATAAATAATACAATGAAGGAGAGTAGCGTTCAGAGGGTCTACTTAACCTGGTATATATTATAACAACACTTGCAGGATTTTGAGGTACCTATTGCTCCTGTTGTTGTACATTTTGATTTTTTGGTACCTTTGGAATTTATTTTTCAGTGATCTCATCAAACACTGTTCATTTTGGTTTTTCTTTTTCCTATTTCTTTCCCTACAACTGATCTTTGTACATGACCTTCTCATTGAATATGACATCCCTACTCCTACTTATTTTTCAATTTTCATAATCCCATAAGAGATAACCAAAATAATTAACACCATATCCAATAAAGGTACACTTCTTGGATTTTTTCTCAAGCTTTGTTATATTTTCTTTATCAATATGGACAAATACTTCACAACCAAAAGTCTTCAAAAAATAATAGTTTACCTTTTTACCTATCCATGCCTCCTCTGGAATTACACCATCCAAATACTTGAAGGTCCTATGTTTATTAAGTAAACAACAGTATCTACAACATCTTCCCAGAACTGTAATGGAAACCCAACATGCAATCTCATACTCCTTGCATGCTCCATGATTGTCCTCTTCATCCTTTTTGACATTCCATTTTCTTTTGGTGTTCCTGGAACTGTCTTCTCTCTATGAATCCCATGGTATGAATAGTAATCATCAAAATTCTTTCTACAATATTCACCTCCATTGTCTGATCTGAGACACTTCAACCTTTTTCCTGTCTCATTCTCAACCAAAGCTTTCCATTTCTTAAAAGTATCAAAAACATTAGATTTTTGTTGAATGTAATAAACCCAAGTTTTTCTAGTTGTGTCATCAATAAAATTACCATAATAACAAGATCCACCAAGAGATGATACCTGAGTTGGTCCCCATACATCTGTATGCACAAGATCTAACCTTTCATTCTTCTTTACCTTTCCAACTCTGAGAAATTTGACTCTCTGATGTTTTCCATAAACACAATGCTCACAGANTGTTTAAGATCTGGCAACAAATTTCTTTTGTGAAGTATCTGCATCCTCTTCTCACTCATGTGTCCAAGACTATGATGCCACATTGTTGTATCCACTCATGTAGAAGCTAAAGATATATAAGAGTCAATATTACCAGTACATAAATACAATGTACCTACCTTCTCTCCTTTTGCTATCACTAGTGATCCTTTGGTGAACTTCCACACCTTATCTGTAAATATAGATATGCATCATTTACTTGCCAACTGCCCAGTTGAAATTAAATTTTTCCCTAGATATGGAACATGTCTTACCTCTTTCAACAACCATTGGTTTCCATTCTTTTTCTTTATTTGTACCTTTCTGTTATAGCAAGATTTGCCTCACCCTATGAAATCTTGCCCAAAAGGCATTTTTCCATTTCCCCATGCAAACTTATCTTCCCTGTTTATAAAATCCAAGACAAAAATAAATATTTTTCCACATGTACACATCTTGCACACTATACAACATGTGCATACGCAGGTTGCTCCACTACAGCCCGCATACATCAAGATTTGTGCTAGAAAATGAAAATTAATGTCGGGTTTCCATGTCACGATAAGAGATCTATGATCCTTGGCCTTCCATATATTGAAAATGTTCTGACTCGGCCTTTCAGTTCCATTTTGAAGGCTATAAATGGGCCAATTTCGAGTTATGGAAGGAGAAGAAAGAATTCAACTTTGAGAGCAAAGTTACTCTGGAAAAATTATTTACTTCATATTGAGTCTACATCCCTTTGTCCTTTAAGTCTTAACATAGTGTTCATCCCCCAAGCTCTTCCCCTATTGATTTAGAACCTCATTGTTTCTCTCTTATGATCTTGCCTTTGGTGGGGTATTGAAGTGGTGGAGGCCCAGCTGGAAGGAACTTAGTTTATCGGTTTTGAACCGTGCCGACACAGAAGTCTGTAACATTTTTACTTATGTTGATCATTTATTAATAAAAATACTCTTTTCCCGTCGAATTGATATCTTGCAAATATATTGAATTATTATTCCATGGGAGTATTTGTCATGTTTATTAATGATTTATGCTATTGAATGTGCTAACATTATATAATATCACCATATGCTTTCTTTTCTTGGTTGTGGAGGACTAGTTGCAAGTATATTTCTTTGGGTCGAGTGCTCAATGGTGGACTTCATCGAATGTCTGGACGAGGTAGGATTTTATCTTGTCTTGCTAGCATATTTGTTTTCATAGCATACTTAAGAATAGAGTTGATTTTTGTAGTCATTTCCATCTATTGTGGTTCACCCTAGCCATAGAAAGATTTTCCTTGTAACACTTTCCCATTCCAACAATTTTGCATGGTGCATCATCACCCAAATGAACTTGTCCAATATCACCTTGAACATAATCTAGAAAATGTTTTATATGGGGTGTGGCATGAAATGAATTCCCTAAATCTACTACCCAAGACTCAGAAATATTATCTACAGAAAGAATCAAAGCATCTTGTGACAAATCACGTGTTACATTTGCTTCCTGATTTTTCTCCTACAGTCCATCTCTTTTTTTATTTGGAGCTCTGCAATATTTCTTTAGATGTCCTTTCTTCCCATAATTCCAGCACTCTATCTTTCCCAGTCTAGATTTGGATATGCCCTTCCTAGAATTCCCATAGTTCCCTGATCCCTTTTCTCTATCCTTTTGTCTTCCCTTATTCTCCACAGTCAACACATTACCTAATGTCTCACCTGTGCTTTTCCATCACATTTCCTCACTAAGGATAACACCAACAACATCATCAAATTTCAGAGTGTTTGAACTAGAGACGGAGTTACTTACAGCCATGACCAAGCCATTCCATGTTCCTCACAATGAGCAGAATATTAGAAGATCCCTGACCTCATCATGAAATTTCACTTTTACAAAACTTAGCTGATTAGTAACCGTATTAAATTCATTTAAATGATCCGCAACAAACCCATCTTCATATTAAATAATATCTTCACTAGAAATACCTTATTGCACACCAATGTTTTTTCATACAGTTTATCCAATGTGTCAATTAGCTCCTTCATTGTCTTTTATTTTGAAATATTAAAATCTTCCGACAATTCCAGGCTCAGTCGTATCGTTCCTAGTGCCTTTATGTCAAGAACCTCCCATTCTTTGTCCTTCATGGTCGTCGTCTTCTTTTATATTCCTCCCAATGGTAGGAATAAATCCTTATGATATAAATAATCTTCCATAATTGGTATCTTTTGTCGTTAAATTTCTCGACCCTAAACTTTCCATATTCTGTCATTTCTCCCAATCGAACCAGTAAACCTCTTTTCCTGTGAGTTACCTTTCACTCTGATATCAGTTGTTAGAAAAATATGATCGCGGAGCAATGAAATAAACAAATGTAGAAATAAAACACAAAAGATAGACAATACAATAGAGACATAGATATACGTGGTTCACACGGTGTGGGCTACGTGCACCAGATAAATTTGCAGGTCCTTAATTTTTATTATCCATCAAAATGAAGGGATACAACCTACAACACACCTATTGTAACTTCCTATTCTTTCTCTCATAGTATCCTCTCTCATAATACAATAATCACACACACATACACAGTCATAATACAATTCCCTCATAAAAGAGGGTTTCCTTCTAGGGAAAAAAAAACCCTAAAATAACTTCTACCATCATATCTGCAACCTTATAATGAATGGTCCAAATTGACTACAAAATTACAATATTTTACAAGGAAATTTTTCCTTCGGGGGATTCGCCCCCGAACCCCCCAGCCAATGGGATGAGCCTCTTAGAACCCACAATGGGGGGGAAATCCCCCCCTACAACCCCCCCACATGGAGGGGTGTACAGTGTTCTGAGGTGTACAATATTCATGGGGTATAAACACGGTTGAAAACAAAGACCTCTGAATCAAGAAGATAATCAGGCTCCACAACCAATAGAGTGAACGTGGACTCCCAACCCTTTAGTTGGGGGGAGGCGATAATTCCAATACATGTACATTTTTGCCACGTGCGTATGTGATATTACCCAATTAGGGTAATTTCCACATGTGTATCTCATATTACCCAATTAGGACTTAGAAGCACATGCACCTACTAGATTTAAAACTGAAAACTTGCCAAATTTGATTAAAAACCCATGCCACCTTTGTTGTTCCTACATGAAAAAAATGAAACTAAGTCTCATCCATAGCATTGTAACAAGATCATTTGAAGCCACCAATCAATTCGATCAAATTTCATAGAAATAGGATGGTCGGCAGTACAACATGAACCAGAAGATGTGGAACAATTGTAGCAAAACATAGCAATTTACCAGTTGTTCCAAAACACAGGGTGGACAATATACTTTGAAATATTACAAGTGTTTGATGTGGAAAAAACATTGGATTTCGCCCAGAACTTGATTGGTGAAAAATCCAAGGTAAGGTGTGTAGAGTTTGTTGTAACAGAAGAAATCATTGCTAGGGTGACAGGGCTCCCACAAGAAGGCAATCAATGATTTGGTAGGAGGACATCGTTGGTGCATGTAGCAGAGGAATTCAGTAGGGAAGGGGAACTCCTATAGCATCAAGGGAAAGGATATGCATGAGAATATTTGCCTTCCATATGGAAGGACGTGGCTATCTTAATTCAAAAGTATCTTACATGTGAGGGCCTCTACCAGGTAATATTTTCTTATCATCTCAAGTTGTTATCACGTGTGAGACATAATGCTCGCTTGAACATTCCATATTTCTTATTGAGATATTTACAATTGATGGCACGCTTTGCGAGAGGTGCGAAACACCCCTTAGCAACAATTACAAACCAATACCTAGTTAAACTTTTAATTATGTATGCCCTACAAAGCACTCAAATGACATGGAGACAACTCCTGGGATTACCGGGAGAATCTGTGGAGGAAAAACATAAAGAAGTGGAACGAGGTGAGATGGAAACATGGGAGACAGTGAGCACTCAAATGACATGGAAAACATGGGTTTCTGCTGCTTCACCTATCTCCCATGTTTCCATCTAGATAGTGATGTAGAATTCATTGAAAATGGTCGTCCAAAGGAGAATTGGAAACCATGTGTATTCGAAGAATAGAACCCTACAACATTGACCACACTGAAAGGTAGAAAAATATCAACTGCAAATATTGTGGCATTCCTACCCATGTGAAGGACAATATCGATGGAACCTAAACTAGTGAGAGTGGAACCACCTGTCATCACCCCCTTAGATGCTCCATAAGAACCACCTTTGGAGGAAATCCATGATGAAGAAGATGGTGCAGATAAACCCAAGGAAGGAAACCCTCTTGTGACTACCTATGAACCAGTTGTAGTTATTCACATGATTGTCACACAAGAACCAGTCGTCGAATTAAAAAATAATGTTGAGGATGTACCTGGCTCAGAGGAAGTAACCGCAGCACCAGAGACAATTACAAAGGACGATATGCCTATTACACAAGAACCATGCATGAATGAAATGATTGATGAGGAGGTTGTTACACAAGAACTAGCCACCAAAGAACCCATTAATATTGAGTTTTTTACACAAGAATCAGGCATGTACGAAATGATTAATGCACTACAAAAAATCCCTATGATTAGCTCCCTGTTTTTCTTCCACTATCTGTTTTAATGTATTTTTCTCCACTTTTTTGCAAAATTCGGTGCTATTTATCAATATGGAACTATTTCGGATGTTATTTGATCTGAGAAACACAAGTCAACACTAAATTAGGTGCTATTAGCACCTAACTTAGCGCCTGACTTAGCGCTTGATTTATCTCCTTCTTTAGCACCTACTTTAGCACCCAATTTTGCACCCTATTTAGTGCCCAAGTTAGCGCCAAGTTTAGCTTCCAATTTAGCTTCGATTTTAGCTTCATATTTAGCTTCTAATTTAGCTTCTAGTTTAGCTTCCTGGTTAGCATCCATCTTAGATTCCTTTTTACTTATAGTTTGGCTTCCTATTTGGCTTCCAATTTAATGCTTATTGTGCCTAAATAGTTAATTTGTTGAGTTGTTGGTGGTTAAGTGGATAGGGGCTTTGGGGATTAGGGGATTTATGGATTTTGGGTCTAGGGATTAAGGTTTAAGGGATTAGGGTTACATTTTAAGGGATTAAGGGTCAAGGGCTAAGGGATTTGGGGATTATGGGTTAGATAGTTTAATGGTTAATTACTTAGGGATATATTTGGTCAAGGGCTTAATGGCACCCATCAATCCTGCACATAATCTTTGAGATCGTCCACATCACATTGTCATAATTCATCATTTCCATATGTAGAATATTTTTTTAAACTCTCTTGAAATTTCATGGAAATTCCAATACACCCATCACAAATGTCTTCCACCGACCCTGCATAGTGAGAAATGAATGGGGCCAACGTTGAAATTTCTTCAATATGTGCTTGTATGCACGAAATTTGACATAGTTAGACTAGACACGTGCCTTGATGGTATGGGAGAGTTTCAAGAATCAAGAATGTCTAATTTCCCCACATAATATTTGAGATCATCCATGTTTGCATCATGGACATCTCATTGTCATCATTCATCATTTACATCTGTAGAATATTTTTTGGAACTCTCTTTAAATGTCATGGAACTTCCAATACACCCATCACAAATTTCATCCACCGTCCCTACATAGTGAGCAATGAATGGGGACAAGGTTGAAATTTCTTCAATCTGAGTTTGTATGAGTCAAAATTTGACATGGTTAGATTAGACACATGCCTTGATGGTATGGGAGGGTTCCAAGACTCAAGGATGTTTGATTTCCAACATAATCTTTGAGATCGTCCATGTTTGCATCAATGTTTATCATTCACGTCTCATTTTCATAATTCTTCATTCCCTTCTATATAATCTTTGTCAGAACTCTCTTGACATGTCAGGGAACTTCCAATACACCCATCACAAATGTCTTCTATTGACCATGCACAGTGAGCAATGAATGGGAACAATGTTGAAATTTCTTCAATATGTGCCTATATGGATCAGAATTTTACATGGTTAGACTAGACATATTTCTTGACGGTATGGGAGGGTTTAAAGACTTAAGGATGTCTAATGTCCCCACATAATCTTTGAGATCGTCCATGTTTGCATCAATGTTCATAATGGACATCTCATTTTCATCATTCTTTATTTCCATCTATAGAATATTTGTCGGAACTCTCTTGAAATGTCATGGCACTTCCAATACACCCATCACAAATGTCATCCTGCACTGACCCTGCACAGTGAGTAGTGAATGGGGCCAATGTTGAAATTTCTTCAAACTGTGCATGTATGCATCAAAATTTGACATGGTTATACTAGACACATGCCTTGATGGTACGGGAGGGTTTCAATACTCAAGGATGTCTGATGTCCCCACATAATCTTTGAGATCGTCCATGTTTTCATCAGCATTCATCATGTACATCTCACTATCATCATTTTTCATTTCCATCTATAGAATCTTTGTCAAAACTCTCTTGAAATGTCATGGAACTTTCAATACACCCATCACAAATGGCATCCACCAACCCTAGACATCGAGCAGTGAATGGGTCCAACATTGAAATTTCTTCAAACTATGCATGTATGCATTGAAATTTGATGTAGTTAGACTAGACACATGCCTTGACGTTATGGGAGGGTTTCAAGACTCAAGGATTTATGATGTCCCCACATAATCTTTTAGATCATCCACGTTTGCATCAACATTCATCATGGACGTATCGTTGTCATCATTCGTCATTGAAATTTGTAAAATATTTGTCGGAACTATCTTGAAATGTCATGGAACTTCTAATACACTCATCACAAATGGCATCCACCAACCCCACATAGTGAGAAGTGAATGGGTCCAACGTTGAAATTTCTTCAAATTGTGCCTATATGCTTCAAAATTTGATGTGATTAGACTAGACACATGCCTTGATGGTATGGGATGGTTTAAAGACTCAAGGATTCTTGATGTCTCCACATAATATTTGAGATCATCCAATACATTTGCATCAACATTAATCATGGACGTATCATTTTCATCATTCATCATTTCCATTTGTAGAATATTTGTCGGAACTCTCTTGAAATGTCATGGAACTTCCAATACACCCTGTCATCCCCCACTTTTATGGATAACTAAGGAGATTATGTCTCTAGGCCCACAGGTCCTAGACATGGAGTACCGAGAGCTAGATTGACTTGAGCATGGCCTTGGAGGTCCCATCTTTTCTTCCTTTCAGCGCCTCCACTTTGTTAGCAACAGCAGCATCCATCACATCAGCTTGGTCCTATAGCAGAGATGGATCTTGCTCCATGAGGTAATGAGTCTAGGTATCATGGTATGTGTCACTCTGATCCTCAAAACCTTTGAATATGTGCATTTAGTTCTTTTTGTTTCTAATGGGTGCTCGGATATTATACTTATCCACTTAACCATGTCTGGGTGGAATGACAGGATGCCCTAGTAAGATTGTGCCCATAGGTTTTGAGTTTCCACTGGGGGGATTTCTGAAGAGTCATCGTCCACTCTCGTCATACTTACCACTTTCCATATTACTTGCCACTCATCCATACCATTCACATTAGTTCGGGCATTGGGTTGACCAATCATTTAAGGGTTGCACCTTGCCTTGTGGTAAGAAGGGGATAAAGACCCAGAAGGTAAAAGCAAGTTGGAAAAATATAAAATCCTAAAATAAAACCTCGAGATGCTTCGCCCAGGGATCCCCGAGAAATCAGTAAAAAGATTCTTAGTAAGAAACAAGAGGGACCCATAAAATAATAAAACAAGACCTAGTCAGAGGATGGGAGGTCTCATCATGAGCCATCCTATTAGGTCCATGGGCACCTAGCGGTATGACGCTACTAGTAGCTAGTCACCATGCCAGGGTAGTGGCTCTTGGTTTCATGGCCAAGAGAAAGGGGGTATCATCACGATCCAGCCTTCTCATTTCCGTGAAAGTTCTTGTGGGTAACATTTCCACCACTGGTCAGCAGGCTAGGGCAGTGTCCCCTGATTAGCTTCTTGAAAGAAAAAAACAATAAAGAATAAATAATAAAAGGAATTAATGGGATTGGAAACATTTGCATCCAGAACAGGTGAAGCTCGCCTTCTACATAGGCACCCATGGGAAATCCTTGCATTTCCCTACTATCACTATACCCCTTGTCAGAACATCCCTTATCCACCTCACCCATTAACATGACTTGTATTTTATCTCTTCCAGAAACATCCCTTTTCCAGTGGACAATATCCCAATAGGATGCCCTGTCACTTCCTCCAGACTTGCCTTACAGATTTGTATAATGTCTTTGAGCCCATGACTGGGTAAAAGGGGTTTTATGCACATGTTTAATAAAATTGGTGATCGGATGTGATTGGCATTTCTATGATCCTTGTGACTGATGAGCCCATAGAGGGTGTATATGTTGATGTGCGGGATCATACCCAACGAAAAGGTACCATATTGGACAGGTACACATGGGGATATCATTAGTTTGGACCTCTATGGGGCTGAAGAGCCCACTAGATGGATGTTGAGACCCCAGGCAGAGACAGGACAGAGGGGTTTGCACTGGAGAAGAGGAGGACGTTCCACAGAGGAACCCTAGTAGAGCCTCGCCTAGGGGGGTTGTGCCCTCTCCACTGGAACGTTGGCCTTGGAAGTCCCATGACGTAACCTAGGATGCCCATGACATCATCCAGCATTGTGGACATTTTGGGGAGGCCTTTATGGTAGTGTGGCACATATGGCATCTTGGAGAGGCCCAAGGAGCGCTAACATTTTACTCCAAGAGGCAAATGTTTCCCTAAAAATGGATAACGTCACCCTATAAATGGCACAACATCTTACTTTTGCTTGATTAGGGTTTCATTTATGACATTTAATGTAAAAAAATATTATTTGGTATTTTGGCCTTGTCATCCTTTTGGTGACCTAGATTTTATTAAGGTCACTTGATATTGTATAAGTAGAAAGCTAAAACTCTCATTTTGAATCATCATATTTCACTCACACTTAGTGAGGTTTGAAATTTGTGCCCTACTTTAGAGTTTTTGGCTGAAAATTGATGTGCACTTGTTGAAGGAGTCTCTTTTTTTACTATTTTGGCATTTTTTCTTGGTGGAAGGTTTACAACTAGGGTTTAGATATATGAATGCTTGGTGGATGTAAGTGAATTTTTGCAAAAACTTATTTATTGAATGGTTATGGTATTGTTTACTTGCATTTTGTTATTATAATTTTTTGGATTAAACCCTAGGGGACAAGTACATGTTGGTGTCCTTGTTTCATGTCCCTACCAAAGTTAAGCTAAGAGTCATTTTGATTTGCTGAAGTTAGATAGAGCCTTACCATAGCAACACTCTACTTCTACTCTTCTATCCTAGCAGTTTTATTCTTGTTATTGAACCAAGGAAGGAGGAAAATGCACTAAGGCCTAGGGTTTCTACACCTTAGTTAGTCATTTTCCCCTAGGGTTTTATTGATGAAGCCTTGATTTAGCAACACTTCATCATTAAATTCTCTTGTCCTTAGCCATAACATTTATTACTCAAGCTAGCCATTTTTGTCATGTTAATGAGCTAAATAAGGAGGAGAAAGCAATAAGGCCTAGGGTTTCTACACCTTAGTGAGCCTTTCTCCCCTAGGGTTTCATTGTTGAGGCCTTGCCTTAGCAACACTTCAACATCTAACCCTCTTGTTTTTAGCCCTTTCACTATCATTTTGTCCCTTCAACATTTGCAACTATTTTGACTCCATTTTTCCTAATAACGTACTAATCTAAGACTTCTTGTGTTGAGTACCTTGATCACACACAACTTCTAAATATTCTTGAACAATAATTAACTACTTCTAACCCTAGCTTATGTTGATTAAGGTTGGTTGTCATTGATGTCAACCCTTGAAGAAAGCCCCGTAGCACAAAGGCTTGGGTAATGGACCCAATATTGTTTGATGTAAATATGGCTCATTATTTTTTTGTCATGGTTGATAAGA
>JASDQU010751209.1:60122-70475 GCA_032191745.1 Picea mariana | reverse complement strand
ATGCATCAACCCAAAAAGTGGGAACACTACCTGCCACTGGTGGAATTTGCCTACAACAACGGCTACCAAGAATCCTTGAAGATGAGTCCTTTCAAAGTCCTCTATGGTAGGTCGTGCAACACTTTAGTCAGTTGGATTAATCCCATAAACAGAGTTACTATTGGACACGACATGTTGAAAGAAATGGAACAACAAGTGACTCAGATAAAACAAAATCTAAAGGTTGCTAAGAACCGACATAAAAGTTAAGCCGACCGAAAGAGAACTCCAAGAGAGTTCAAGGCGGGAGACCATGTATATCTCAGAGTTAGGCCCAGGAAGTGTTCCCTGAGGATGGGAGCTTGTGCCAAGTTGGCACCTTGATATTGTGGACCCTTTGAAGTTCTAGATAGAGTGGAACCTGTAGCCTATAGGCTATCACTTCCTCCCACAGTAAAAGCACATAATGTTTTCCATGTTTCAGTATTGAAGAAATATGTACATGATTCTAATCATATAATTGACTGGTCTGTGATCCAAGTGGAACCAGAGGGAGAATTCCTACCAGAACCTCAATGCATATTGAACATAAAGGAAACTCGACTAAGGAACCAAACCATTGCATAGGTCAAGGTGCAGTGGAATCATTGTGGCCCAGATGAGGCTACCTGGGAAATGGAAGATGCCATGAAATGGGCATATCCGATTTTGTTTACTTTTGTACATACACGTCATATTGATAGATAGAACATCGAGGACAATGTTCCTTTAAGGGGGAGTGAATTGTAACACCTTGTTTACCCTAGTCTATAAAAATAACTATATTGGCCAAGAACTATGGCAAACTCAAAAACGTGAATGTTTGATTTGACGGACCTTTTTATGAAAGGTCGATGAATGTAAATTATGTTATAAATATGTGTTGCATGGCTGCTAGGAGGGGGATGTGCTAAAAGAGACCACGATGGCTAATGAGAGGTGGTGGAAGGGACCTGGAATGGTTGCATTAACTTCCACCGAGCCAGTACCATACTGGTTTTACTTGCTCAAAGACCAAAGCTACTCTTTGACCCCAGAATGGATTTTTCGTCAAATTGGTAGATGGGGAGGCTCCTCAAGAGTTAGTGATGGGATGGGAGTGAACCGCCCATCCATAAAAGCTCCCAGATCTGACCACAGACAAGGAAATTCATGCCGCACGCAATCTTGTGGAGAAAAGGCAAGAGAGGAAGTGTGGTAAGGAAGGAAAAAGAGAGAGGAGAACGCGCATGACAGGGATCGTGGGGAAGAACTGGAGAAACTCCAAAAACACAAGGAGTTATGAACAAAGGATAAGGAAAGTAACCTTCGTCCTTGACTTCCATTGATCCGAAAGTCGAAAATTGAACCTCAAGCATCGTGGTCTAGCTCGGGGGTGGCTAGTGGTAAATCCGTTTGGAGTCACTAAGCCTACGGTTGGGTGGAAACGAGCACCCCTCTCAGCATTCGCATCACATCTAGAATTTCTGATAAGCGCTATGTCTTGCATTTGGAATTGAATGTCACGATCGCATGCTCATTTTTATACGCTCGTAAATAGTTTCTGTATAGAAGTTTTGCCTTGTGTTATGATTAGAAATAATGGATGCATGTTTAAACTGATATAACTACAAATCAGTTAATGTATAGAATGTATGATTTCTGGATACGACTCTGTTCCCTTGAGGATTGACCCATCTAACTTGACTCATGCTATGCCTTGGTTCATCCTCCCGAAGGAACCTTTTTCAGGAAATTCCCTCGCATTCTAGAGTCAGAGTGAATCCCTTGAAAAGACTACCATTGTAGTAAATCCATGAGTTTACCTTGCCCCTGTCGCGAAGTAAATGGGCTTCAGAGTTTCTGTACCTGGGAAACCCAATGGTATGAATCCCACGTCTTCGCAAGTTGCGAAATCCTGGTATGAAAAATCCCGGTATGTAAAACCCCGAAGCGGTGTAGTGTAAGAGGATTTTGGCATTTTGGTACCCGAGAAACCCAATGGTATGAATCCCACGTCTTCGCAAGTTGTGAAATCCCAGTATGCGAAATCCCGGTATGTAAAACCCTGAATCAATGTAATGTAAAAGGATTTCAGTGTTTCGGCACCCGGGAAAACCAAGGGCAAGTTCTGTTGTATTTTCCAGTTGCGAAATCTCGATATGCGAAACCCCAAAATGGTTTAGCATGAATAGCTTTTTGTGTTTCGGCGTTTCGGCACCGAAGAAACCCAAGGGCAAGTTCCCTTGTATTCGCCAGTCACGAAATCTTGATATGCAAAACCCCGAAATGGTTTAGCATGAATAGGTTTTGGCGTTTTGGTGTCTCGGCACCTGGGAAACCCAAGGGCAAGTTCCCTTGTATTCGCCACTCGCGAAATCCCAATATGTGAAACCCCGAAATGGTTTAGCGTGAATAGGTTTTGGTGTTTCGGCGTTTTGAAACCCAGGAAACCCAAGGGCAAGTTCCCTTGTATTCGCTAGTCACGAAATCTCGATATGCAAAACCCCAAAATGGTTTAACGTGAATAGGTTTTGGTGTCTCGGTGTTTCGACACCCGGGAAACCCAAGGGCAAGACCCCTCATCTTCGCCAGTCGCAAAATCCCGGTACACGAAACCTTGATGTGCTCTGTGAATGAGCCCTAGGTCACCGGATAGGGTCTTGTGGTGGGGAGGAGGAGTCCCAAGAGAATCTGGACCACCTATTTGTAGGGATGCGAGGCGAAGATCTAAGGCCACCGGGGTTCTGGACAACAGAGGAGTAGGAGTGAAGACCTCGCTAGAAATCCCAAAAGGTAGAGTGTCAGGATTTAATCTGGGCCATCGATCAAGTCGACAATATGGACCATAGATCCAGATCATATCGGGCTTTCAGTTCCAGGGATTTTAAAGGGAAAGGAGGAACGCTTGCATCACGATTTCCTAAATCACGAAACCTTGAAAGAATTTAGAGGAATAGCGACAGGTCATAGTACCGGTTGTATGAAAAGCAACCCAAGGGAGGAGCTAAGGATCTGTTATACCCTTTCAGGTTTTGACATTTCGAAAGACAGAGAACAGAGGAACCATTGCATCGCGATTCCCTGAATCGCGAAAGCCAGAAGTGCCTTTTTGGTAAGTTCTGTGGTCATAGCCAACGATAACATGGGGGAGCATAAGGGAAGGGAGGGTCTATGCTAGGCCCCATATAATTTCGGGGATTTTGTCCCTCGAGAGAAAAAAAAAAAGGTGAAAAATCTTAGTTGTCGTAGTGGGTGTGTGACAGCTTCACCCACATAGGAGAACCATGGAATGACAAGAGGATAGTCCGACGACAAGAGAGAATGAATGAAGCAATAAAGAAAGAAGGGATGGACTAAGGATGAAGAGAACTAAAGTAGGTATACCAAAGGAAGAAGATGATTTTGTAGAACTTTATAGAGGAAGGAGTTACAAGAGGAGAAATAATAGGGTTGAGAAAGGAGAGTCGCGCAGTGAGGCAGAGGGGAGAGGACCTTACGTAATAGTCCGAATCATGGAGATATCACACATAAGAGGAGATGAAGAAGAGTTCCAGTCCATTCCTATAATATAAGAACTTTTAAGTCCTATTCATATGGGATCATGCGTTGAATCCATGACCCCATGTGTGTAACCACAATAAGAAATAACAATTGAAGACTTATCAAAATAAAATATAGTTATTAAGGGAGGATACAATAGTAGAAATCAGAGCAGTGGAAGCAATTCACAGAGTAAGAGTCAACCAACATCACCAAGAGGAGGGAATACACAACGAATCATGGCAGGGGTAGACAATACCCTTACACTACTTGAGTTCTAGGGAGTTGAGTCATAGGATCCATAAAAACATCTATTTGTCTATGAGACAATTTGGGGTGCTAAGAACATCCAGGATGAGGCCGTGAATATTGCGTAGTTGGAAACAAAATTTAGAAGTCATGTGTTAGTCTAGTACATGATGTTGTAGAGTACCACACCTATAGGATAATCCATGAATTTGGTAGAGATAAGACAAGCATTGTTAAAATATTTCAAGAAGCCAAAGTCTGAGTCATAGTATATTATAGAGATGAAGGAAATTAAATAAGTGTAGAATGAATAAGTCTAGGATTGTTACCAACGTTTGAAGAATCTAATGGGTAGACTTACTTTCCATATCCCTGATCAAAAACATCAATAATGGTTTATTGCAGGACTTCTACCACACATTTGTAGGCCATTGATTCAAGAGAAGGTTGTGTCACATCTAGAGGCTTTGGAAATTGAAATGAATTTGGAATCATTCCCCATAGAAGAAATTGGAGGTATGGGACAAGTTCATATGCAATTGGATGCTTTGATGATTCAACTGGAATAAATTGCAAAAGGGAAGGAGAAATGGGAACAATTTTGGTGTACCGAGTGTAGGAATGAAGGTCATCAAAAAGATGAATGCCCAACAATTGCACGATATATCACAAGTGGAGCATCAAATCCATTACCAGGAGGGGGGTATTGCAATATATGTAAGAGATGGGGAAATATTCCAACTGAGCATTCACTACTACAAAAGTATCAGAGTGCACCAAGGAAATTTTTTTTGTAATTTATACATGTCAGTTGGACATGTAAAAAAGGATTACCATGCATTCAATTTGATGAAGGAGTGCACTACAAATATGTACAGGATTAGGGAGGAGAATGTTGCAATAGAAGGAGGTGGTCCACAGTATAATAATCAGAGGAGATTTAATCTAGGGAACAAAGGAAATTTTTGTAGAGGGCGAGGCGGAGGAAATTATGGTAGAGGAGGAAGAGGACCGATAATATATTACAATTGTAACCAATCGGGACACTTATCTCATGACTGCCCAAATCCATGTACAACATGCACACACCATCGAGCACTAGACTATGTGACAACATATTATCCTCAACTAGTTGCAAAATTGCAGGAGAGAGGGAATCAAAACAAGAATCCAAATCTGAATGTACATAAAATATCAGTCGAAAAATGCAACAAAGGACCTAGAATAATGATTGCTACACACACAGGAGATAGAAATGGAGTTGATGTCACGAATGGAGGAAAGTAGGCTGAGAAATGGGTAAGGAAGTCAAAAGGGCCTATGCCAACATTCAATCGTCAGCAGGAAAATGAGACATATCAGAGGGAAAGAAAAGAGGTACTTGGATAGGATTGGGGAATGTCAACATCATCTATGCCATAGGCCAATCATTGCGTTGGGCTAGAGAATCCAACCGGGAAGGTAAGAACTCTAAGAGAATTATTAAGAAGGTAGAGCTTATGAAAGATGAAATTGTGTTGAATGCACTATATGAAATGATTGATCATTGCATGCAAAGAAGGGAAACTCCCATTGCATAGAGGGTGGTGAATCAAGGACTTCACATAAAGAGGACCAATGGAGAATTCATATTCAGTGCAAAAATTGGAGAATATAATGTGGATAATGTTATCTTGGACTTAGGGTTTGATGTGAATGTATTTCCAAAGAATACATGGGAGACGATGGGAAAACCCAAGATGGTATGGTCTCATGTTCAGTTCAGGCTCGCAAATGAACACAAGATAGTATTGATTGGTTGATTGACAAGAGTACTTGTGAACATATATGGGGTGTGCAGTGTAGTAGACTTTGAAGTTATTGAGATCATGGATGATAGTCAACTATATCCTTCATTTATGCGACTTGAATGGTAACTTGATAATCAGGCGATCATTAATCTAAAGTGAAGAGAAATTATATTTGAATTCAGAGATTTGAAAGTTACAACACCATTAGACCCAACATAAGGAAAGAGGTACATCAATACAACAAGAGAAAACAACATTGACAACTTGTATAAAATCTACGCAGATGGATGATTATGTAAACCCTACTATAGATGGTACTCTAAGTTGGAGAAGTATTAGTTCATGTGCGTCGAATTCAGAATAAGGTGTAGGAATTGGCAGAAGAGGATGCATGAAGTATCAACTAGATGATGTGCATGCATGACCTGATATCCATGTTGGATTGGAACAAAGTTATGTGATCCACCCAACTATGATGGATTGATATAAGATTGTTTCTAATTGAATTTGAGTTGTAGGGACTCGAACAACAAAATATGTTGGCACTAGATGTTTTCTTAAAAGAAACTCCAGCTAGATGGTGGGATGCACACAAAGAGGGAATGGAAGGTTGGTCACAGTGTATAAGACTAATGAAACTCAGGTTTGGTACTGAGGTAGAAAATATTACACATAGGTATACAGGGGAGAGTGACACAGTGGATCATGTGTAGTAGTGCAGGGATAGATGGAAGTTGACACCAATGGAATAATGGATACATACATTTATACATACACTCAATACAATCCTAAAGAACTGGTATCTAGAATTGGAAATGCATAGAGAGACAACCAAATTGGACGAGCTGGCTCAGAGGTACAAAGTCACATTTACATTTGAACATGAATATGCATAAATAGATGAAACACTTACAAGATATTCTAACTAAGATCTTCTTAGAAGAAGGGCTAATGGAGGTGGTACTAGTCTATAATGTGCACAGAGCTGCTATGATTGTTCATGAGTTATTGGAGTGTTACCATGTTTTTAAGGAAGAACTTGATGAAGAAGATACCAAGAATGCCAAAATACCTGAAACATAAGGAGAATGTGCAGTAGAAGGGACATAACTTGAATATACCATGTCACACAACCAATAAATATGTGGAAGGTAAACATTAGGATGACAAAGAATCCAAATTTTGTGTAGATAGGGGATTACTGGAGTGATGAGATAATAGAGAAGATTGCAGACTTGCTGTGAGAATAGCAAGACCTATTCCCAACTACATTTTCAGAGATGAAGGGAATAATTGGGGACTTAGGTGAGATGAAGATTCCCTTGAAACTAGGTGCTAAGCCAATGTGGTAGAGGCCTTATAGGTTAAAGTAGAAATAGACAAAATGATGGATGGAGGAATTATTGAACCCATGGTGGAATCAAAGTGGATAATCCCAATGGTAGTGCCAGACAAGAAGACATGAGGAATTAGGAATTTTGTGGATCTAAGGAAGTTGAATGATGCATTTTTACATGACCCGTTCCAAACACCATTCACAGATGAGGTACTCGAGAACATAAGAGGGAAAGAGACTTATTATGTCATAGATGGATTCTCAAAGTACCATCAGATAAAAATTGTGCAGGAGGACAGATACAATACTACTTTCGTGACAGAGTGGGAAAGTTATAAGCATACAATAATTCCCTTTGGACTGAAGAATGCCCTTGCATGTTTTTCAAGAGTGGTGGTTGCAACGCTAATGAATTATCCATAAGTTCCTTGAAGTATACTTAGACGATTGGACTGTGTTGAGTATACTAAAGGATCATATAGAATTCCTCATGCTAATGTTGGATAGGTGTAGACAGTGTCATATCTAGCTGAATTTGAAGAAGTTTTTTATTTGTGCATAGCTTGGAATTTTATTGGGCCATGTAGTCTACAAGTAGGGATTAATAGTGGATCCAACCAATATTGTAGTGATTCTAGATTTAGAACCACGTACACTAGTCAGACAACTGAAGGAAACTATGGGCCATACAAGATATTACAAGAATTTTATCAAAGGCTATGCACAGATCACAACACCTATGGAAAATTCACTGAAGAAGGAAGTAAAGTTCCAATGGAACAAATACTTTTAGAAAGGTTTGGACACCTTAAAAAAAAAGACTAGTGACCGTGCTGATTTTTATCTTTCCATATTGGAACAGGGAGTTCCACATTCATGCAGATGTGTCATCCATAACATTGAGAGAAATACTATCTCAACTAGGAGAGGGGAGACATAATTCACCCAATCTCTTTTTCATGTAGGAGGGTATCCATAGCGGAGAAGAATTACAACACCATAGAACGTGAAGAATTGGAAATGGTATACGCGCTGCAAAAGTTAAGACATTATTTCTTGGGGTCTCACTTTAATATGTACACAAACCACTATGCATTAAAATACTTAGAGAAAAAGACAGTCTTGATGGGGATAATATGCATATGTCTATTGTTGTTTCAGGAATACGATTTTGAGGTTGTGGTTAAACTAGGGAAGTTTAATGCAGGACCAGATCATTTATTGCCCATACTATCAGGAAAATATCCAAGGAATCTAGATGACAACTTAACGAATGCACAAATATTTGCAGTTAAAATGGTGGATGATTACTTCTTGGACATCGTGCATTTTCTAGGTACAAGAATGGCCCTATCAAACATGACGTTTGCGTAGAAGAAACAACTAGTAGTTAAAGCAACACACTATTAGTTCATTCCAATAAATTTGTATAAGTTGGGTGCAAATGGAATATCAAGATGATGAGTGTTGGAGCACGAAAGGACTATGATACTCACAGAAGTGAAAGAAGGGATTAGAGGAGGACATTACACAGGAAAACTAGCTATGCAAAATATTTTATGCATCGAGATTTGGTGGATGACACTTCACAAAGATGTTAAGGAACACAATTAGTCATGCAATGAATATCAAAAAGAGGGAAATCCATCTAGGAGGGATGAAATTCCTTTAAATACACAAGTTATGTTGAAAGTATTTGATAAATGGGCCATAGACTTTATGGGGCCTGTTATCGCACAGTTTGTAGGAAGGGTTTAGGTAGCTTGAGTCAAGGCTTCAAACTGGCGTAACAGGAGCTTCCGCACCTACTGTCACCTCGATGGGGAGCTCTTTCTATTTAGGGTGGCTAATCCCAAGGGAGACGTCCCTAGTAATCTGGGTTTCTGAAGGAGAAGGACCAAGGTTTAAGGCTTCGAAGGTTAAGATTAGGCTTCCTTTCACAGATTACTACAAAAATGATAGTCAAAAGAAGAAGAGTCCCACTAGAAGGCACTTGTTTGCGAGACAAGACAAAAAGAACTAGAACGTGCTGTAGTGGTTAGTACTTCATAATATCAATGACTATCCTCCAATATATATGAGCAATGATCAAATGCAATTATTGATGAAGTCAATGATTGCTAAACAAAAACCAATGACTAATATCACTCCTTCAATAAAGCATAAGAGATAATGAGCATTCAATGTGCATAATTAAAACCTTGTATTATATCAAAATGCAATAAATATCTCAAATCAGCTCATATAAATGATGTTGCTGCGTCACCTATATTGTTGCTGCTATGTAGATGACGTTAGCCCTATCAATAAGTTATTTTGAAAGGGAAAGAGCACAACGTTTTACCAAACAAGCTTATAGATGTAATCAATAGCTCAAAACCTATCAAATGAGATGACAAATGTCACAACGTTGCAAGTAGAACAAGATATCCAAGGTGTGACGTCACCTATATAATTTCTGTTGTAGGTTCTAGGGTTAGCTAGCCAAAAAGTGGACGTTGTGGCTAATTCAACCAATGGAAACTTGTGAAACCTCTATGGCTATGATAAGATGACTAGGCCGCACGTTTCTATCCAAACACAAGTTCAAAATCAGCAAGACGTCATCTTATTAGGGTTAGTTCAAGTAGCTAGGGTTAGATGCTAGGTTAGTTAGGGTTTCAATTTTAAGAGTGTTTGAAAAAGAGTTTGAAGACAACAAGCTCAAAAAGAGTTTCTAGACTAGTGCCTTGGGTTAATGGAGTCAATTGAGGTGAGACTAATGGTTTAGGAGGAACTTAAACTTAAGGACAAGAGAGTTAGGGTTTGATGGTGTTGCTATGGCAAGGCCACCAAATCCTAAACCCTAAGAAGGAAAGACTTACCTAGGTGTAGCTAAGGCTAGGCCTAAAGCTTCCTCTTCTCTCCTTAAGACTTCCTTGGCAAAATGGCTAGCTTACAAACACAAACCTATGGCTGAAAAGTGTTGCTTAAATACAAGGCTTTTCAAAACCCTAGAAGCAAACCCTAGGTGTAAACTAAATTAGGCCTAGGAATCCTTCTTTCTTCAATTTGTGTTCAAAGCTAACTCAAGAAAAGAGAAGTCTAGTGTAGCTATGGCTAGGCTAAACCTTCTCAAATCAAATGGCTATAAGCTTTTATCATGGGGACATGAAGCCAGGACCTACTTGTGTGTTGGCTCCCTAGGGTTTCAAGGATTAAGCAAATAATAACAAGATAACAGTGTATGCAAGATATTAGATCAACAACCATTCATTCAAGAGGTTTTGATGAAAAAACACTTACAAACTCATGATGAAGCATAATCCACACCCTAGTTGTAAACCTTCCAATGATAAATAGCACCACTTGCCAAAAAATAGTCCTCCAAGAAGTTGCGCCTCACTCCAAAAGAGAAGAAAACCAAGAACAAGAGCTAAAAGTGTCACTCTCACAAGA
>JASDQU010751209.1:23938-34281 GCA_032191745.1 Picea mariana | reverse complement strand
GGGTTTCCTCAGGAAATATCTGTCTCTGTGTATCTCATATGTGTGACTGATACTTAATGTGCTATTACTTATTTCCCTGCATTATTGTGATTGTCATTGAGTACATTGTAAAGAGTTTAAAATAAGCATAATTGTTTAAGCATGGTAACAACTGATTCACCCCCCCTCTCATTTGTCTAGCATAAGCTTGTCTTGTTCCTCCAAATCATCCACCAAGCAAGTTCCTGCAAAGAAAAATGAGTGCGCCCTCCAAGGGTATCAAGTCAAATGTATCATGGAAAATAAAATCACTTTTAATATAAGAGCCACCTAAACATGTGCATCAAAAATACCTCATCAAATTAAACAAGTTCTCAAAGACCCCATGCAACTTGCCAATTTTAGGAATGGGAGGGTTGTCAAGGTGACCTATTGGGTAAGTCATTCCTCAAGTCAAGTAGTGTTTCCTAGGTGGACCCTCTCTAAGTCATGTGAAGAAGATGAAGTGGATGGGGGTAAGACTTTTGGGCATGGGTTTCATGACACACAAGGGTTTGTATTGTCTCATTTATGGGTGCCTTTGTAGAGGGTGTGTTGCACCTCTGTCTTCAATGCAACCTTTTTCCAAGCCCATTATTTGCCATTAATTAATTACAATCCAAAACAATTGGGTACTCCAAATGGGTAACACAATACTTGAAGGAAATACCACAATGTCACTTGAATTCAGAGGTACATAGAGTGCCATGTGAGTAAAGCGAAGGGTATACCGCACTTGTGTAGATCTCTCAACAAGTGGGAAATTTATATATATGAAATTAGCTTTTGTAGGTCTTCAATTATTTTAAGAGAAACGTTTCATTGTTCTCAAGACCTCTTTGGGCGAGCATGTAGAAGGTTATAATTTTGGCTTTTATCTTTTTCCAGCTACATTCCCTTTGGGCCTTCATCCCCTTCTTCCCATGAAATGAGGTACAATCCCTTCTTGGGTTAGTACACCCGAAAATCCCAAAAGATAGGGAGACAAAAAGAATGAAGTGTGAAAAATGATAAGTATGATCTAGAATGGCACAATGACTCGTCAAGCATACCTCCCAATAGCAAACCCATCCCCAAGGGTGACCACTTATTAGGGCACAATGTCAACCACCAAGGTAAAACATGGCAAAGAGAATAATTTCCAAGCAGGCATTCTCTAATCAAAAGCAGCTTTAAATGCAACATACTCAAATGCCTCAAGTATTAAAGTGACACTTACCACAATACCTGACTTGTACCTCATGGAGCAAGATCCATTGTCTTCCGGAAGAAAGCTGATGTGGTGAATGCCATCTTGACGAAACGAGAATGTTTGGTGGTGAAGTGGGTATCTATCTATGCATGTGGACGTTGTAATTCATCTGCCTCTTGATACTCCATGTTTGGAACATGAGGGCCTCGAGACACCATGTCCTTAGTTGTCCCTAAAAATGGGGGATAACATATCTCATAAGGATGATCCACATACTTCAAGAAATCGCAACCTTGGATTCCGTGTACAATGTCACTTCCCAAGGCTTGAGATGAAATCACAAGAAATCCAAAGAATACATCATGGTTGCTTGAAAAATATGTAGATGAAGAATGGGGTGTAAATTCATCTCTTAAAGAAAAAAAAAATCTCTAACTGAAGGCATGTTTCCCTTCTAAATGTGGATGGAAATCCTAGCAACAAACCATAAGTTGAAAACACATTTCAACACCCAAAACATAATTTCCAAATGTGTCTCCAATGATATATTGAGGAAAAGATGAAGAAAAATATGGTTGTAAATTGATGCTATGAAATTCTTGTTGCACAGGGTGAATCAAAGTCCCATAAGAGTCCTCTATTTTGATTTGACGCATGAATGTTCATCAAAATATGAGCATAGGGGTGGCTAAAAAATTTCTTCATTCTTACCTTTATCAAACAAATCCAACTACTCAAAAGGATATGTATCATACCTCATAGTATATGATTGGGTATTTCCATGAGAAGGTTGTAATAAACCAGCCCTAGGTGGTTGGAACAAATTTGTGAACATATCCTTTTCATGTTTCCAAAAAATTGAATCATTAATATACACATATGGTTGTTCCAAAGGAAACAATTCTGTACTTTTGACTCTAAATTCATCATCAATATCATAAATGGGATCCCATCAAAATGAAAGCAACTTATATCCCATTTATGCCTTCCAATACATAAAACATCATCAACATTTTCAATCTCATGGTCATCATGTTCTTTATCAAATGAAAAATTTACCACGTCCAAGGGTTTCTCTGAAGACTCTTCACTTTCCAAATCATGAAAAGATGCATCATAAAAGTCAAAAACTTGGAAATGAGTACAACTTACCATACCCTTGTCTTCATGTGAAGGAGAGACATAAGCTTGGAAACCCTCATCTTCATTAAATGCAAGAGCTAGTATCGATTCCTCATATTCACGAGGAGTGCTCACTCCAAGAGGTTCTTCTTCATGGATTTGAACACGACATGCTTCGTGAAGGTTTTCTTCTTCAATGGATTCATGAGGTGGTTCTTTGTCTTTTTCAAAGGTTTCATAACTTCCCTCATGAATCTCTTCTTCTTGCTCTTGTTCTCGTAGGTCTTCCATCAGATATTGAAAAGTGTTTTCATACCTCTAAACTCTCGGGCCCCAACACTTGAGAAATTTTTCAATGAAATATGCAGTAGAAGATATACTCTTTGGCTTAAAAGAGGGTAGAACCCAATCCTTTTGTTTTGGCTTCAAAGAGTGAGTAAATAGTCTCATCAACACATCCTCATGCATAACATTGATTTATGAAGTATATTTCAAGAAATCTACAACATGGGAAATAACCAAAAGATAATCACCATCAAACTTCAGAAGATGTACTACCCATTCTACTGAAAAATGATTAGGGTACCGAAGATTTTGTTTAGCATCAACATCACTGTATTTCTCATGAAATTCCCATGGTGTCATTCTTCTTCACTTGAACATATTTTTCGGAGCACAAGTGTAAGGATCAAAATACTTTTAAGGAAAATTCTTAGGAAGTTTCTGAAGAGGATTCTAATGTTCCCTATTTTGAAGACCTGCCCCAAGCTGATGATCATACACTACCCTATGATCCACCCGAAGTTGAGCCGCTTATCTCATTGAATTCCCTCACAGGTCTCTCGGCTCCCCAAACCCTTAATTTAATTGGTTACATTAAGCATCGAAAATTCATTATCCTAGTCGACATTGACATCACCCATAATTTTATTCATCATCGAATTTCTCAAGAGATCATGTGTTATATCCGTGCACTCGACAATTTTCAAATCATGATTTCTAATAGTGGCTCCATGAAATGTGGGGGGCGTTTTGAAAATGTGCCCCTAAAAACTAGTCAGTACCACCTGAAATCTCATATGTTCTCTATTGACATGAGTGATTGCGACATTGTGCTTGGTGTTTAATGGTTGCACACACCAGGCCCCATCACCATGGATTTTAAGGAATTAACCATGAAATTCCAATAGGATGGACAACATTATCAATTCCAAGGCATCACGACAGGATCCCCAGAGATCATCAGTTCCCACCGAGTGGAAAAACTACTCAAAAAAGGTCATTATGGAATTATTACCCAACTCCATTCCATTCAAGCAGTTGAGACCCCCTCACCTACTTTTCATCCTGACATCCAATCTCTTTTCAAACACCAATTTGTTTTTGACAATCCCCAAGGACTTCCCCCTTCCCTTGGTTCCCATGATCATTCCATTCCCCTTGTCCCTGACAGTATTCCTCCCAATGTTCTCCCTTATCGTCGCCTCTTTACCCAAAAAAATGAAATCAAGAAAATTGTTCAGGAATTGCTTGCAGCAGGTGTTATCTATCCTAGTACCAACCCTTATTCCTCCCCTATAGTTATGGTAGTCAAGAAAGAAGGCACATGCTACATGTTTCTTGATTTTCGCGCTCTCAACAAAATTACCATCAAAGATAAATTCCCCATTCTTGTCATTGATGACCTTTTGGATGAATTGAGTGGTGCACGGTACTTTACCAAACTTGATCTATGTTCTCGCTATCACCAGACACATATGAAAGATGCCAGTATCCCCAAACCTTCCTTTCGAACTCATGAGGACCATTATGAGTTCGTGTTCATGCCCTTCGTCTTGTGTAATGCACCTTCCACTTTTCAAATCATCATGAATCATGTATTATGTCCTTTCCTCTGTCATTTTGTCTAAGTTTTCATTGATGATATTCTCATCTATAGTAAAACTTGGCAATACCATATGGTCTCATCACAAACTCTTTCTCAAATAGTCAAAGCACCCTGATCGTCCAAGGGAATATGTACCCTCAAAAAAGAATTTGTTCATGGCTTAGAATCGCATGAAGCAACAAGATGATTAGGGTCATTCAAAACACCAATTTGTTGAAGGAGACTAGGTATTTCTTCGTCTGTAACCTTATAAGAAAACATCACTCAAATAAGATCATTGTCATAATCTTGCTCCCAAGTTTTATGGCCCTTATACCATTATCAAGTGCATGGGTCTAGTGGCGTACAAATTATCCCTTCCTAGTCACTCTAAGCTCCATCCCGTTTTTCATGTTTCCTTCTTGAAGAAAGTGATTGGAACCAAGTTCCAAACTCAAACTAGTCTCCTTGAATTGGATGAAGAAGGATCTACTTGGTTGCGGCCCCAAGAAATCTTAGACCACCACAAGCGTCACCTTCATCAATGCACAATCAAGGAATTTTTAGTTCAATGGAAGGATACATCACTAGAGGATGCCACATGGGAGCTAGCTACCATCTGCAATAGTTTCCTCGTCTGAAGTTTTGAGGACAAGGTTTTTTTTTCAAATGGGAGGGCATGTTAGGTTCCTAACCTCCCTAACCCCTCAAGTAGGTAAAATAATATTTTTCTATGTAATAAAGGCCGACATTAGTAAATAAGTCCTATGTAATAATGTGAACATGTCTAATGTAAGAAGACTTAATAGAATATTTTTCTTCTAGAAAGATCTTCCTTTAAAATGTTCTCTAGAAGATTGAAATAGTATAAATAGTAGTAGAAAGCATGGAGGAGCTTTGTCTCGAGAATCATTTTGTATTTGAGATTTTCTTTGTTGGAGGTTTCCCCCTCAAAGAGGAAAGTGAACTTGGATTTCTATATAATAAAGGTATCATTTATGGATTCGATTATGTCATTGTGCTCTATATTTTTCTCTTTTTGCTAATACTTTATATAACAATTCCATTCCTTCTCTACATAATACATATGGTATCTTACACATGTGCCGCCTTAAAAAGGGGATGAATCACTCCAAAATGATGAGTAAGGGCACAAAAGTGAAACGTTTCCATGAAAGCATGCATCGTTTCATCTCCAAGGGGTGTCTCGTACCTCCAAGGGGTGTGAAATCTTATCAAAAGGTGGCATATCATTGTCAAAGAGCCAAATCATCACATTAAGGTTCCCCATCATCATAAAGGTGCAACGTCCCATCATCAAAAGGTCCATCATCATGGAAAAGGTGTCACATCCTCTCTCCAAGTCCAATGTCCTCAAGAGAAGGTGGAACGATCTCAATCAAGCGGTGGGGATGGTTTCCATTGAAGTGTTCTAGTAGCCCTTCAATATCCTCCAAAGGATTCAAANTTCCTAACCTCCCTAACCCCTCAAGTAGGTAAAATAATATTTTTCTATGTAATAAAGGCCGACATTAGTAAATAAGTCCTATGTAATAATGTGAACATGTCTAATGTAAGAAGACTTAATAGAATATTTTTCTTCTAGAAAGATCTTCCTCTAAAATGTTCTCTAGAAGATTGAAATAGTATAAATAGTAGTAGAAAGCATGGAGGAGCTTTGTCTCAAGAATCATTTTGTATTTGAGATTTTCTTTGTTGGAGGTTTCCCCCTCAAAGAGGAAAGTGAACTTGGATTTCTATATAATAAAGGTATCATTTATGGATTCGATTATGTCATTGTGCTCTATATTTTTCTCTTTTTGCTAATACTTTCTATAATAATTCCATTCCTTCTCTACATAATACATATGGTACCTTACACATGTGCGGCCTTAAAAAGTGTATGAATCACTCCAAAATGATGAGTAAGGGCACAAAAGTGAAACGTTTCCATGAAAGCGTGCATCGTTTCATCTCCAAGGGGTGTCTCGTGCCTCCAAGGGGTGAAAAATCTTATCAAAAGGTGGCATATCATTGTCAAAGAGCCAAATAATCACATTAAGGTTCCCCATCATCATAAAGGTGCAACGTCCCATCATCAAAAGGTCCATCATCATGGAAAAGGTGTCACATCCTCTCTCCAAGTCCAATGTCCTCAAGAGAAGGTGAAACGATCTCAATCAAGCGGTGGGGATGGTTTCCATCGAAGTGTTCTAGCAACCCTTCAATATCCTCCAAAGGATCCAAATGTCATCCAAACATGTGGTCATGTGCAATCATCATATGAGGAGGGGCTCATGTCGTCCAATGCATCATGAATACTAGAGGCAAGGTACACAATCCAAACACAACATATAAAGTGAGTCATGTAAATGGAAAATCCATTAGATAGATATCATAAAGTATCCTCTTCAAACTTCACACTAGCTTACAAAGTTATACAATTTTCCAAGTTTAGGTATGGGAGGATCATTATTACCCACTATTAGGTGTGCCAGTATCGAAGATAAGAAGCATGTCTCAAGGAACCCATCAAGGAGTATGTACAACAGTATGTGGTATGGATTGGGGTTTACTTCATAGGTGGATTGTCATTGATATGCAAGTCCATGTATGATAGTCATCCTCATGAACACCTTTGCGGTGGGAGTGCTTAGGTAATGAGGTACCCTCTCCTCGGCACTTTGTCTTTCCAAACCCCTATTTTCCTTTTTCTTTATTGCCTTAACCATTTTTTGCTTTTGACTTTAGATTTTCTAAGTCATTTTGTAAAATATGCATTCATTGCATAGGACTCGGGGTGATGGTCTCATAGAGAGGGAGTATAGCTCATGATTCACTTCTTTCTTGGTTTTAATATTTTTCTTTTATTTTTTGTTTCATTTCCCCACATTTTGAATTTGGTCTTTTCCTCTTTCTATACCATTTTTTATAAAGCTACATCAACCTCAAGAATTTAATCCCCTTCTTCTCATGGGATTATCAAGAAAAAACATTTTTTGGATACATGTAACAACCAACCCACAAGAAAGGACAATGAATAAAGAATAGATGGAAAATTTTATTCGGTAAGGGATATGGACATGTTGCCCCATTAATTCCCCTTAGTAGTACATCTTTTCCTAAGAGTGACAACAATGGACTAGGAGATAATGATGACCACCAAGGTGAAACAAGGCAAAAAGTATAAATTCAAAGCATCATGATTCATTATCCAATTCAACCCATGATCACCATTTTCATACCCCAAACACTGACATTATCACTCAATATGAAGTGTCAAAACAATATAACTCAATGTGTAATGCACCATGTCGTCTAAGTGAATTGAGTTGAGCAAGTAATGGAAGGCATATATGGGCAACTATTTGTGGAGAATGACAACATCATAACTATTTTCTGGAATATGGATCATGGAGAAAAAATCTCTTCTAGTTACCCCTAGAAGTGAGGTGGTAACATATAACTTTTACCATTTTAGACCACAAAAGGATTGTGAACATACTAAATGATCAATGCCTATAAGAGACTTGTTATAACTAGAGAATAAGACAACAAAAAATATTTGTAAGAGTAGCATGTTAATCTCTCATTGTGTGTTGTTGGTTGATGGTAGTATGAAAGCTTATCTAGCAAACTTTCTGAACTCAACATCTTAATTTCCCATTCCTTTGAGATACATAATTCCCTCTTCATGCAATATGTACTTGATTCAAAATGACTACATTGCGCGGTGATCCTTTAGCTTGCAATTTCTATCTGAACAAACTTTATGATTAGGGACTTTGTCTTCGAGATTTTTTTTCTTTTCTAGCCTAAGTGAAAGCCTAGAATTCCCCTTTCATTTTTTAGGACACTTTTGACTCTTCAAAGATGTCCCCCATTACATATTTCACCACCCATATATTTAGTTACATCTTTAAACAACTTTCTTGTATCTCAAGTGTGATGGGAATATGATGGAAAAAACTAAGGGCACCCCTCACCACCTTGACCTTATGAACCTACTTTCATTAAGGCATCCTTCCTTTGCAAGCCTTGAAATTTAATCCAAATTAGGAAAGGATGATCAATGCTAAACGTATGAGCATGATTTCCAAAATCTCATCATATTAAAATAAATTCCTTCCCCACTTCCACTAGGAAAGAAAATTTTCCCCATTTTTCCTTTACAATCACCATGCGATGAAACATTGTAGAAATCCATTCAACCAAGAACCTCTATTTTCCCTTGCTTACCACACCTACCACTTCTTAATTGATACAATTTGGTGTTTCCAACATTCCATTTCATATACTTTGTCTTTATTATAGATGAAAGGGTGTGATAGTATTGATATTTCCAAATAATCCGGATAAGCCAAGATTTCAATATTCTACCATAATTTATTATGATCAACACTAATTTTGGTGTTTGTCTCATCATTTTCATTGGTCTAATCATATCCATGGCTTGGGTTTTAGTAATATTCTCTAGATGAGTGACTTTTCACTCCCTTTTTATGTTATGATTCATCAAGTCTAATATTAGTCTTTTAATCCCACACATCCTCACCCCACGCCATGTATATTTCAAGTTCTTAATCCCACAAAGTACCTTGGCCCATATTTTCCATCAAATTAGTAGTTTTGTTTCCCTTCCTCTTTACATGATGGTAACTTATGTAAATAACCAATAATTTTCTTAATCTCCAATTACCTCTTCATATTAGGATTGAAAATATTTAAGTTTATCTTTTACTAGATTGAAATCCCACCTCAAGATTGTTGCCTTGATATCCCTCTACCAAACTGCTTTCAAACTCTCTTGTGACAAGAGCCCCCCAATAGTCGTTTCATGCCTCCCCTATATTTTTTTCAAATACAATTCCATTGATTCTCCTTTGTTATCTTGAATTGTTCCTCCAATTCTATCTCCCCTTTGATTACCTTTCAAGGCTATGTGAAAGTTTGACTTGAAGAAGGGTTGCTTTAGTGGATCCCAAGTTACTTTGGAATTTGGTGGTCTACTTTTTATATGTTGAAGATCTTCAAAATGCAATGGTATATTTCCCATGCTTTACATTTGATCTCCTCATCTATGGTACTTTACCTCACCACTTGTCCCTTCTAGCCAAAGTTTGGGTCCTTTTGAGATTTATCAACCCACACCCTTCTCTCACTAACTCAACTTTCTCAACCATATAACTATTGAATGTTTTCTATCCTTATTTTTCAAAAACAACTTAAGCTTCATCGATATTTTTAATATGCAAAAGAGGTTCCCATTCCTCTCAAGAGTTTTCTTGGAATAAGACCAAATTTCCATCTTGGATTTCCAAAAAACCATTATCTTGGAATTCTCGAAAATTATTATCTTGGATTTCAACTTAGAAGAAGATGCAGTTACATAGTGGAAGAGTCAAAGAGATTGAAGAAGATACTTAAGTATCTGAATTCCACCTTTATGGATCTAATCCAAAAATAAAAGATGCAATATCCATGCATGAAATCAAATCTATAGTCCAATGTAATTGTAGATTTTAATCTTGTACAATAAATTATTGTAAATGGATTCTTAATAAAAATAGAAAAGATACAATGGAACACACACACACACATTACACACAGATTTTACCATGGAAACCCAAACCGGGAAAACCAACAACATTTTTAGAGCCGCAATTGTAATTCTTTATTCATCATCGTCTTCATTGTTTACAATACAATATATATATATATAAGATTTTTTGGCATCAAAACCCCTAATCCATTGGTATGGATTAGTCAACAACCCTAATTTATTAACTATAATTAGAAATCCATTGGTGAAACCCATGTGCCAAAAAAAAAGGGATGCAAAAAACTGCCAAATTTTTTTGGGGGCCCTGAGTGCGCCCCACGCAACGCAGACACTAGGTTTGGTCATGCAAAGAATATAACACATACCCATCATTCTCCCACTTGTTTTTTTTCTTTTCATACAGAGGGTTACAGGATTACATAGTCAACAATCCAGGGTAGCAATGTCCATTGTTTCTCTACACCATGATAACTTCTCAGTGCTCACAGACCTTATCAATGAATCTGCAACATTCTTCAAAGTGTCCACCTTCATCAACAAAACCTTCTTGTCTACAACCATGTCTCTCACAAAGTTATACT
>JASDQU010751209.1:8051-20185 GCA_032191745.1 Picea mariana | reverse complement strand
AAGAACCTCTATTTTCCCTTGCTTACCACACCTACCACTTCTTAATTGATACAATTTGGTGTTTCCAACATTCCATTTCATATACTTTGTCTTTATTATAGATGAAAGGGTGTGATAGTATTGATATTTCCAAATAATCCGGATAAGCCAAGATTTCAATATTCTACCATAATTTATTATGATCAACACTAATTTTGGTGTTTGTCTCATCATTTTCATTGGTCTAATCATATCCATGGCTTGGGTTTTAGTAATATTCTCTAGATGAGTGACTTTTCACTCCCTTTTTATGTTATGATTCATCAAGTCTAATATTAGTCTTTTAATCCCACACATCCTCACCCCACGCCATGTATATTTCAAGTTCTTAATCCCACAAAGTACCTTGGCCCATATTTTCCATCAAATTAGTAGTTTTGTTTCCCTTCCTCTTTACATGATGGTAACTTATGTAAATAACCAATAATTTTCTTAATCTCCAATTACCTCTTCATATTAGGATTGAAAATATTTAAGTTTATCTTTTACTAGATTGAAATCCCACCTCAAGATTGTTGCCTTGATATCCCTCTACCAAACTGCTTTCAAACTCTCTTGTGACAAGAGCCCCCCAATAGTCGTTTCATGCCTCCCCTATATTTTTTTCAAATACAATTCCATTGATTCTCCTTTGTTATCTTGAATTGTTCCTCCAATTCTATCTCCCCTTTGATTACCTTTCAAGGCTATGTGAAAGTTTGACTTGAAGAAGGGTTGCTTTAGTGGATCCCAAGTTACTTTGGAATTTGGTGGTCTACTTTTTATATGTTGAAGATCTTCAAAATGCAATGGTATATTTCCCATGCTTTACATTTGATCTCCTCATCTATGGTACTTTACCTCACCACTTGTCCCTTCTAGCCAAAGTTTGGGTCCTTTTGAGATTTATCAACCCACACCCTTCTCTCACTAACTCAACTTTCTCAACCATATAACTATTGAATGTTTTCTATCCTTATTTTTCAAAAACAACTTAAGCTTCATCGATATTTTTAATATGCAAAAGAGGTTCCCATTCCTCTCAAGAGTTTTCTTGGAATAAGACCAAATTTCCATCTTGGATTTCCAAAAAACCATTATCTTGGAATTCTCGAAAATTATTATCTTGGATTTCAACTTAGAAGAAGATGCAGTTACATAGTGGAAGAGTCAAAGAGATTGAAGAAGATACTTAAGTATCTGAATTCCACCTTTATGGATCTAATCCAAAAATAAAAGATGCAATATCCATGCATGAAATCAAATCTATAGTCCAATGTAATTGTAGATTTTAATCTTGTACAATAAATTATTGTAAATGGATTCTTAATAAAAATAGAAAAGATACAATGGAACACACACACACACATTACACACAGATTTTACCATGGAAACCCAAACCGGGAAAACCAACAACATTTTTAGAGCCGCAATTGTAATTCTTTATTCATCATCGTCTTCATTGTTTACAATACAATATATATATATATAAGATTTTTTGGCATCAAAACCCCTAATCCATTGGTATGGATTAGTCAACAACCCTAATTTATTAACTATAATTAGAAATCCATTGGTGAAACCCATGTGCCAAAAAAAAAGGGATGCAAAAAACTGCCAAATTTTTTTGGGGGCCCTGAGTGCGCCCCACGCAACGCAGACACTAGGTTTGGTCATGCAAAGAATATAACACATACCCATCATTCTCCCACTTGTTTTTTTTCTTTTCATACAGAGGGTTACAGGATTACATAGTCAACAATCCAGGGTAGCAATGTCCATTGTTTCTCTACACCATGATAACTTCTCAGTGCTCACAGACCTTATCAATGAATCTGCAACATTCTTCAAAGTGTCCACCTTCATCAACAAAACCTTCTTGTCTACAACCATGTCTCTCACAAAGTTATACTAATCATCAATATGCTTTGTCTTTGAATGATAAGTCAGGTTCTTCGCCAAGAATATTGCACTCTGACTGTCACAATCTATCCTTACAGCTTGTTGTACCAACCCAATAACTGAAGACAATCTATGTAACCATATTGCTTCCTTTATTGCATGAGTGGTTTCCATGTATTTGGCTTCTGTACTTGAGAGTGCCACTACAGACTATCTTTTTCTCATCCAACTGATTACTCCTCCATACTCACTTGTAGATCTTATGTGATCCATATCTCTAGCCCAATCTGCATCAACAAACACATGTATGTCCAACACTCTATCCAATCCTAGTATTACTTGGTAGCACAATCCATAACTAGTAGTACCACGCAAATACCAAAAAACCCTCTTTATTGTTGTCCAATGTTCCTTCCCTGGTTTTGACATATACATGCTCAAAACTCCCACTACATGTGAAATGTCTGATCTGGTATAGATCATTGTATGCATCAAACTACCAACTGCACTCGCAAATGGAACATGGGACATGTCATCTTCCTCTTCTTGTGTCTTGGTACGTTGATATACATATAACTTTACACCCACGGGAATAGGAACCCTAACCAATTTACATTCATGCATATTAAACCTTTGCAATATTGTCTCAACGTATTTCCTCTGATTTAACTAGAGTTTTTCATTTTCCTGATCTTTTTTAATTTCCATACCCAAAATTTGCATCCATAGAGTTTTATTTGCATCCATCTGTTATAATTCAAAATAAAAAACAATAACAACATATAAAAGAAATCTAATAGAAGTTAGCTTGGCAATAGGAGAAAAATTTTCACCAAAGTCAATTCCCTCTACCTAGGAATAACCTGTTGCTACTAATTGAGCTTTGTATTTCTCCACTTTACATTCTACATTCAACTTCTTCTTAAACACCCATTTTTTGTTAATGGGATTTCATTAATATGGAAACTCCACTAGATATAAGGCCTCATTCTTGTCCAAGGCTTCCATTTCTTCAACCATGTCCTTTTTCCAGAGTTTGTCATCCTTTGAATCCACTGCCTCCCTAATAGTTCTAGGATCATCATCAATAATAAACAAAGAAAAATTCGAATGGAAATCAAGTCGATTATACCTTTCTGGTTGCCTCATTTCCCAAACCGATCTTCTCAATACTGGAGTATGAGTCTCTTGTTGTTGTTCTTTTGTAGAGTTTGGTTCATTATCCTCTATTTTCTCTAGTTCTTCCTCCCTTGATAGGACTTCATGTTTGACAACATGTTTGATTTCTCTAAATACCACATCTTGAATATACACTACCTTCTTAATTTCTAGGTTCCAAAGCTTCTAACCTTTCAGACCATCTTTATACCCAATAAAGATACACTTTTCAACCTTTTTATCCAACTTACTCATGTTTTCCTTTGGAACGTGAACATATGCATCACACCCAAATACCTTAAGATGTGTAAGAGATGGATTCTTACCAATCCATACCTCATGTGGATTCTTGTCATCCAACGTTGATGAGGGTGATCGATTGACTAGGTAACATGCAATGCCCACTGCCTATGCCCAGAATTATTGTCCTAACTTGGCACCACTGAGCATGCTCCTTGATTTTTCCATCAACATCATGTTCATCCTTTCTGCCAAGGTGTGTATGGAGTATTATTCTTCCTTTCTATACCATACTTATTATAGAATTATTCAAATTCATTTCTACAAAAGTCTCCACCATTATATGTCCTTAACACCTTAATTATCTTATTTGTATGATTCTCCACAAGAGCCTTAAACTCTTTGAATTTGTCAAAGACTTCAGATTTATTCATGCGGAAATAAATCCATGTATTCCTCGAGAAGTCATATATAAATGAGACATACTACACATATTTTTCCAGTGATGGAAGTGACACAGGTCCAAACACATCATTGTGCACCAACTGTAAAATTCCCTCTGCCCTCTTTGCACAAGAGGGGAATCTTATCTGATTTTACTTCCCATATACACAATGTTCATAGAAATCAAAATCTAGATAGTAGTTAGACATACCTTCAACCATTCCTTTACCGTGTAGTACTCGAAGTCCCTTCTCTCCGATATGTCCTAGTCTTTGATGCCACAGATAGTCTTTTCTCCGGAGACTATAGGAGTTTTTTCTTCTTCAGCTCCAATCTTAGGAACAATGGAATTGTTGCACCTGTCACTAATAGTGCTTCCTAGAAGCTTATACAAGGTTCCAATATGAACTCCCTTTAGAAACACCATTGCCCCTCGAACTATCCTGCAAGTTTCTTTCTCAAACATTGTTTCTACCCCTTCATCATCCATTTTGCTTACAAAAATCAAATTTATGTTCAACCTTGGGATGTACGGAACACCATGGAGTTTCATAATCCTTCCATCCATGAGATTCAACTTGAATTTTCCTCGTCCTATGATTTTGGTTGTTGAGTCATCACCTAAGAAAACATCACATGCATCATACCTTTCATATTCGCAAAACCAATCCCTGTGAGGATTCATATGAAATGATGCACTTGAGTCGACCAACCATGCCTCATGATATACATGTGTGCTTTAAGAATTCATGTACAAATCTCCTCCTTCATCTGTGGAGGTTTTTTCTTCTATAGAAGGGGCATCATCAGATCCCTTCCTTCCCTCAACACTTTTGGATCTACATTGTTTCTTGTAGTACCCTTCTTTTCCACATCTCCAACATACCTTTACAAATTTTCTGAGAGATTTATATATTCCCCTTGATTTAGATCTCCCACTTGAGGACTTAGATGTATTTCTTTCTTGGGATCATCCTCTTGCAAATAAGGAATATGTGCTATGGATTTCCATGTTTTTTCGCCTCATCTCCTTCGACAACAAGGATGAGAACACATCATATAAACTTAAAGTAGTTGAATTACTATGTATGGCCGCAAGCAAACTATCCCAGGAGTCTGGTAAAGAGCACAATAAATTGATACACTTATCTTCAACATAAATCTTAATATCGACATATAATAACTGACTTACCATAGTATTGAATGAGTTCAAATTCTCTGTCACCGAGTCTCCATCTTTCATCTTGAGGTTATATAGCTTCTTCCGCAGAAACAGTTAGTTAAACAGGGACTTGGACAGATACAAAGCTCCTAACTTATCCCATAATACCTTGGTTGTAGCTTCTTGATACATTCAATAATACTGAATCTAAGAGACACAACTGTATTTTTCTCTTCTCCTTTTGATCCAACTTTTCCCAATCTTCTCTTGACATTCCTATAGGTGCAGTACCTAGATCCACAATGATCCATTGATCTTTGTCCACCAACAAATCTTCCATTTTGAGCTTCCATAGCTCAAAAAGTTTCCCATTCAATTTCTTGATCTCTATTTTTGAGCTACTCACCATTTCTTTTCACCACAAAAATCGATACCACAAAGCTCCCACTGTAACAAGGTTTACCACAAACCCAATCCAAACCCTTGACCACAAAGGTGTCCCCATGAAGCCAATAACTGCTCTAGTACCAAATGTATGTTTCAACCTTGTACAATTCATTAATGCAAACAGATTCTTAATAAAAACAAAATAGATACAATGACACACACACATACACATTACACAGAGATTTTACCTTAGGAACCCAAACCAGGAAAACCAACAACCTTTTTAGAGTTGCATCTCTAATATTTTATTCATCATCTTCATTGTTTTTAATAAAATATATATATGATATTGTGGCATCCAAAACCCCCAATTCATTGACTCGGATTAGCCAACAACCCTACTTCCTTAATCGGAATTAGAAAACCGTTAGCGAAAATTGTGTGCCGAAAAACCGCTAAAAACGAACGCAAAAAAACTTTTTTTTTTCAGGGGCTCTGCCCCACTGTGACCCCTAGCGGATTCGATGCAACACAAACACTAGGTTTGGTCATGCAAATAATATAACATATACACAACAAACAAGTAGTGAGGAATATCCACAAGTATCAGTGATTTACAAGTGACAAGTTCTTCTTTTATTTATATGAGAGATCTAGCACCCCTCTCACACAATAGAAGCCTTAAAAAAATCAAATAATTCACTTCTCTTTCACAAACCCTAGAGATAAGGCAACTAGACATAAAATATACATGATACATGAGTGGATAGGTCACAAAGACCCCCAACAATGCCTCTAAGATGAAGTACAGTAGTTCAAGCATCAAATTGTCCCTCATAAATGTGCTTTCAAACTCACACATGTGGAATGAAAAGGTGGATGGCTCACTCAAAGATGAGGTGTAAGGGCTCCAAAAGTGAAACGTTTCCAAGAGGTGCAATTTTTCATCTCCAAGTGGTGTGTGATGTCCCCAAGAGGTGTGACGTCTCATCAAAAGGTGCCATATCATCATCAAGAATCCCAACATCTACTCAAAAGGTGCAACATCCCATCAAGAGGTGGCATATCATCCTCAAACTCCAATGTCCCATCATCAAAAGGGGTCACATCATACCCCATGTGTGCTAGGGTGTCTCGTCAAAGGATCCATGTCATCAAAAGTCTCGACGTCCTCCTAGAAGTGTGGAACGACCTCCCTCAAGTGGTGGGGATGGCCTCCATGAAAGTGTGCTAGTATCCCCTCAATTTCCTCCAAATGATCCAAGTATCAATCAATCATGTGGCTATGTGAAATCCATCATCCAAGGAGGGGATCATGTATTCCAATACACCATGAAAATTGAAGGCAAGGTACACAATTCAAAAACAACATATAAAGTGAGTCGAGTCAATGCAAAATCCATTAGACAGAGCTCATTAACTATTCTCTTCGAACTTCACACTAGATTAAAAATTTATACAATTTTCCAATTTTATATATGGTAGGTTCATTATTACCCCCAATTAGGTGTGTCCATACCTAGGATAAGAAGTATGTCGAAAGGAACCCATCAAGGAAGNTTTCATCTCCAAGTGGTGTGTGATGTCCCCAAGAGGTGTGACGTCTCATCAAAAGGTGCCATATCATCATCAAGAATCCCAACATCTACTCAAAAGGTGCAACATCCCATCAAGAGGTGGCATATCATCCTCAAACTCCAATGTCCCATCATCAAAAGGGGTCACATCATACCCCATGTGTGCTAGGGTGTCTCGTCAAAGGATCCATGTCATCAAAAGTCTCGACGTCCTCTTAGAAGTGTGGAACGACCTCCCTCAAGTGGTGGGGATGGCCTCCATGAAAGTGTGCTAGTATCCCCTCAATTTCCTCCAAATGATCCAAGTATCAATCAAGCATGTGGCTATGTGCAATCCATCATCCAAGGAGGGGATCATGTATTCCAATACACCATGAAAATCGGAGGCAAGGTACGTAATTCAAAAACAACATATAAAGTGAGTCGAGTCAATGCAAAATCCATTAGACAGATCTCATTAACTATCCTCTTCGAACTTCACACTAGATTAAAAATTTATACAATTTTCCAATTTTATATATGGTAGGATCATTATTACCCCCAATTAGGTGTGTCCATACCTAGGATAAGAAGTATGTCGAAAGGAACCCATCAAGGAAGCATGTGCAATGGCATGTGGTATGGTTTGGGGTTTACTTCATAGGTGGATTTCATTGACATGCTAGGTCATGTATGATAGTCATCCACATGAGTTCATTTGTAGAGGGAGAACTTATGCAATGAGTTACCCCTTCCTCGACACTATGTCTTTCCAAACCCCTGTTTTCCATTTTTTTTTATTGCTTCAACCTTTTTTGGCTTTTGAATTTCATTTGTTAAGTCACTTTGTTAGGTACGCATTCATTGCATAGGACTTAGGGTGATGGCCTCTTAGCAAGGGGATAAAGATCATGTTTCACTTTCTTTCTTGTTTTTTTAGACTTGTTTTTCCTTGCTTGTTTCTTAGCCTTGCATTTTGATTTATGGCTTTGCTCTTTCTAAAACATTTTTTTATAAAGTTACACCAACCTAGGGAATTCAATCCCCTTCTTCTCATGGGATTATGAAGCATGAACCCTTTTGGGATACATGTAACAACCAACCCAAAATAAAGGATAATGGAAAAAGAATAGATGAAATATATTATGTATGGTAAGGGATATGGATATGTTACCCCTATTAAGGCCCCTCGGTAGTACAACTTTGTCAAAGGGTGACAACATTTGACTAGGAGACGATGATGACTAGCAAGGTGAAGCAAAGAAAAAAGTGTAAATTCAAAGCATCATGATTCATTATCCAATTCAACCTATTATCACGAGATCTGTAGTTATTCCAAAACCCCAACACAAGTCCCCAAATCCGTGTAACTACAAGAAATCCTACCATTGTCACCTTAGTAAGAAATCCCAATGTTTTAGTGATGGGTAAGTTCCACCATAGGGGAGGCATCCTCGGTAACCTCAATGGATTGGATAGTAAGTGATGTATCCAATATTATAGCACCCTCTCACTGGTTACCTAAGTCAAAGTTCTACGTCTGTGATATTGAAGCAATAGGAAGTTTTTAGGGTACCTGCCTGAAACAAGAACAATTATAACATGTATATAGCAATTTCCAAGTACCGATATGAAAGTAATACCTCAAAAGGCAGTAGACAGTGAAAATATATGATAACTGGTACAAAATTGTAGCAAGATGACAACTTACAACAACCAATAGAGTTTTGTAACAGCCACAAGAAAATTATATTAGAATTGCATAAAATCATAGTGTAAACTTAGCATGTGTCTAGTAGATTAATTCCCAATTGTTCCAAGCTATTTTTGAGTGAGTTAAGCTAATGTTAGACTAGTGTATGCATCAAACTTAAGTAAATTAGATGGTTGTAGCAGTTTTTTTTAACAACAACAATAAAGTTACTAGTTTAGGCTAAGCTTGAGTTAGAAGAAGTTAGTGAAATCCTTAGAGAATGATGTTTGAAAGTTTGTTTGATCAAATTCCTTTCACAAGAGCAATGAAACTAGTGCCTTTTGGGATATGGAGTCATTTAAAACAACAATATAAATGTAACTTGGAGAATAATGATAGCAATGTCTAAGGAAATGGAATGGATTTTAAGGTGCTAGCACCTTAGGGCCTCAAACTTCAAACCTTGAGAGAGGAATTTTATAGAGAGCAAGCTCTTTTGGGCTCTAGTGAATTCTTCTCCTTCCTAGTACTTTTTAAAGATAATAGTAAGAAGTCTCTAGAACAAAACTCCTAAAGTGATAGCACTTCAGGGATTTAGGAGTTTTCCCTAGATGAGATATCTTAACAAATCAATGGATGAAATAATCTAGAAAGAGGATGAAACACCTTAATCTCCTCTCCTAGGGTTTAAACAAGTAATATATATTCAATATGAACAAGTAAAATTTACCATAACATCCAAGACATGAAATGAAATTGCAGATTTTACTTACTTCACCAAGATTAACCATGCACAAACCCTAGTTTCCAAAAAAATCACCAAGAATAAGCCAAGAACCATCCAAAGCTTGCCCTCCAAGAGATAGTGCACTAGTAAAAGAGCCAATGTTTCCAAAGATAGCGAAAATTTCAGTCCTTGTCTCTCTTATGTGATAGGAATATGAGTTATCTCCAAATGAAAGGAAATGCATCTTTATTTATAAGAGACCTTGCAACATAATTTTAAAATGTTAGTGTAAAATAAAGAGGGTTGGCCTCACAAAATGACCTTATAAATCATAGAAATCCAAATTTTGCATAAACTAATCTCTAGAAAGGTGACATGCTCCCTTCTTAGGATGATGTTGAGCCCCAAAAGTGAGACATTGGGTTGGAAGTGTGTGACATTAGGCCTCCAAAGGCCATAAACCATGCCACATGTGCCCAAATGTCATGACACAATCCTTCTTCCTCAAAGCATTATCTCCATCAAACCTTATCCCTATAAATGGTGACATCATGGGCTATATGGGTGACGTCTAGGCCTCCAAAGGCCAACATCCAAGTGGAAGAAGGTGGGAGCTCACCAACAATTCATGCCCAGGTGCCTCCAAAGTCAACACCCTTAATCATCAAGGTGTAATGTCCATCATCAGGTGTTTCCCCAGACGTGGGGTCTAACATCCATCCCTGGGCTCCAAAGTCCTCATGGAGGTCTGAACGAATTCATCTCCCCATGAATACATGTTCACTAGGTGAGGCCCTGGAAAGATAAACAAATATGCCCTCCAAGGGTCCACAAGTCACAAGAATCATGCCAAGTAAGCCATATCTAATACAAGAACCACCCAAACATGTGCATCAAACCCCCTTTTCAAATTTAACAAATGCTCAGAGACCTTATAAGTTTTTCCTAATTTAGGTATGGGAGGGGTGTCATGGTGCCCTATTGGGTAAGTCAACACCCAAGTCAATGGATGTTTCCCAAGAGAATCCTAATTAGGTCATGTAGTGAGTGTGGAGTGGATTTTTGGGTAAAAATTCCAAGTATGGTGTCCTTGACATACAAGGGTTCGTATTGTCTCATTAATGGGTGCCTTTGTAGAGGGTGTGTTGCATCCTTCATTTTCAATGCAACCTTTTTCGAAGCCCTTTGACATTTAATTTATTAGAGTTTGAACATTGAGTACTATATGCAAGGGAAATTAAAGAGTGCCACAATGCCACTTGAAGCTAGGATACATTGAGTTCTATGTGCAGGGGAAAGTAAAATACATCGCAATGCACCCCCTCGACAAGAGGGACATTTATTAATTATGTGATTTATTTTGTAGGTCCTTAATTTTTAGAGAAGCATTTTAGTGTTCCTAGGACCTAAGGGAGAGAATATAGAAGGATAATGATTGAATTTTATCTTTGTCTATCTACAATACATGTGGGCCTTCAACCCCTTCTTCCCATGAAATGAGGTACAATCCCTTCTTGGGTCAATGAACCCAAATACCCAAAAGATAAGGAAACAAAAGGGTAAAATGATGGAATGTGGTAAGTATGTATGGGAATGATATGATGACCCTTCAAATATCTTCCTAGTAGCAACCCTTTTCCTGAGAATGACATACTTACTAGGAGACCATGTCACTCACCAAGGTGAAACTAGGAAAAAGGTATAAATTCCAAGCAAACATTCTATAATCAAGAAAGGATTTTTTTCAACATGCTAAAATGCTTCAAATATTAAAATGACACTTGCCATGATACTGGACTTATTACCTCATGAGAAAAAACCTGTTGTCTTCTTGGACCAAGTCGATGAGATGGATGTTGATCTGCTATCAATGATGAACGATGAAGAATTGATGAAAAGAGGGTCCCTCCAGGCTATGTTGGTCAATCTAACTCTCGACACTCCATGTCTGCTACCTGTGGGACTTGATACATAATCTCCTTATTTACCCCTAGCCTGGGGAGTAACACAACCCATGAACACCATTTTCATGCCCAAAACATTGACATTATCACTCTATATGAAGTGTCAAAACAATGTACCTCAATGTGTAACACACCATGTTATCTAATGTGAGTGAGATGAGCATGTAATGGAAGGAATTTGTGGGAAACCATATGTGGAGAGTCCAGAATTCCTTCATCGGAACTGGTATCTGTAATTTGGATCATGGAGAAAAAATCTCTTCTAGTTACCCCTAGAAGTGAGGGGGTAATATATGGCTCCAACATGAGGACATGTGCTCATTGTAGAAAGCATGAGAACCTCAACAATCCTTGGAATGCCAATACCTGCTCTCTGCATCAAACCTAAAATCCTACTACATTCTAACATAATATCATTAGTAAAGATGAACAGGGGGTACGGTCCCCTCGGTAGATGAAAGGTAAAAATAAAAGGTATTAAAAACATAAAATCAATTTTTAATACACACACACACACATCATAGACAAGAGTAAATCAAAATTACAACTAACTGTAAATGTATATGATCAAGAAATAAGTGAAATCAAGTAGATGAGGAAACATAGTCAAGATACATGAAAAGAAACACACAACATGACCTGCAACCATCCTAAAATAAACTAAGGCTAACAAAATAAATCAAGTGTTGGTTTAAAAATATGGAGTGAGAAGCTACCCATTAACCGAAAAAGGTAACTTCTCTCCATCGGGGCTGACCAAGTAAAATGAGTTCTTACCAACCTTTCTTTAAATTATATAAGGAGTAAGTTGTAGACTACCAAACTTGTTATGAATACTTGGCTTCTCCTTTCTCTTGTCCCACAAGAGTACAAGATCTTCGTC
>JASDQU010751208.1:100213-111572 GCA_032191745.1 Picea mariana | reverse complement strand
TGTTTCGTACCTGTGACCAGTTCTCACTAGTAAGAGCTAATTTAGTATCGAAAATAATTTTTTGGATTCTGTTAGATACTTCATAGGGATTATCATCAGTAACCAATGGAAATCTCAACCCCGCCAGCCCTGCATTTCGTGTGTGAAATTGTATATCGTGGAACTGGAAGCGTTGTTTGGAGGACACAGAACAATAGAAGTGCAATGTTGAGTCATCCAGTCCGCAGGTCCACTTGTCAATTTGTATATCATGGAATTTTGGGTCCTATTTGCAACACATGCAGCAATGGAGGCCCAATTTTGAGCCCGCCCGCCCGAGAACCCGCGATCAAAAATGTCGCTAGGTATGGAATGCGAAATTCGTACATACTCTATAAGATATCAACCCGGCAAAAGGAGGATCCAAAACAGGCTGAGAAGGTGTATGCAGAGGAGGTGAGGCTTGGAGCTTCTAATTGTATCACTCCTAATAGTTGAATGGATAATCTGTAACACGGAAGAGCAGACAATGTCAGAATCCGATAGTCAATTTGTATATTGCGGAGAGTGGAATTCCAACTGTTTCGTACCTCTGTTTCCAGTTGTCACTACAAAGAGATAATTTAGTACTCAAAATATTTTTTTAGATACTGCTAGATACTTCATAGGGACTAGCATCCGAAAATAATGGCAATTTCCACCCCACCAGTCCTACATTCCGTGTGTCAATTTCTATATCGCGGAACTGGGAGCATTGTTTGGAGGACACGGAACAATATAAGTGCAATGTTGATTCATCTAGTCCATAGGTTCACTTGTCAATTTGTATATCGCAGAACTCTGGGTGCTATTTGTATGCCACGAAACAATGGAGACCCAATTTTGAGCCTGCTCGCCCGAGAACCCGTGATCCAAAATTTCGCTAGGTATGGAATGCAGAATTTGTACATGTTCTATAAAATATCATGTCCATATTTTATAGTCCCATAATACAGGGGAAGAAAATAAGGGGAAAAGGATGAAGGAGTTCGCAGTGGAAGTGTAGATAATACACGGGAAGAAGAGAAGGGAAAAAGAACTAAGTATCTCATAGAAGAACATCTAGTGTTTGATTATTAATGCAAATCCTTGTTGCGTTGTCACCAGTTAAGTCATAAATTGCAGATCACGGAAGTATCTTTCATATCACTGTGTCCACTTGTCACTAGTAAGAGAATTGTTGAAGGACACGAAGTTGTTGGGGATGGAAAACAGGAACAGATACTTTGAACGAACTTAATGTATACGAGGAACGTGTGGTGGAATTGTAGATCACGGATGTTTTGAGTGCAAGATGTATATAGCGGAACGATAAGCAGTTGGGTTTGCAAGCACCAGCCCCGTAGCGGCGAACATAAAATAAGCTAAGTATGGAAAAGAACAGTGGTCGGTCGGATTCGTCATGCGAGGATATAGATGGAGATGTTAAGGCATGAATTGTAGATCACTAGTAAAAGCATTAAGTGAAGATCATTGAATTTCTTTTGATGCAACATGTATATGAAGAAACAAGGGACATAGGTGGTGGGTGTCGCGAACTCGGGGCCTACTGTCCAGATAACTGACTAAGTATTGGCCAATACAAAGTTTTGATATCTATTTCAATATTTTTCATACTAGTATCTATCAATGGAGAAAGTTTTCATGTTTATCTTAATAGTATTCATACTAATATATATTAATGGATCATTTATGTTTCAAATGCAAATGATCTCCCAATTCGCAAGATGCTCTTCGACTTGCAAATTTTGTTGAAATCACAAAAATTTTGACTGCAAGATGAACATAGCGCAATAAGAAACATGAAATTGCATTGTGGTCTCAACGAGATCAACCCCTTATCATCTATTCATCTTGTATTCATTGCAATGACATCAGCAAATGCCAGCTCTCCATAAACATCAATATCTAAATTAAATTAAATGCAATAAAATTTGGTGTGACTTTGAGTAATTAAAGCATAAATTGCAGACCACGAAAGTTCTTAGGCTACAAGATGTATATGATGGAACAATGGACATAGTTGTTTAATACCGCAAACCCAAACATAATTTCCTAAGCTTTGCCAAAGAGGAAGTTTTTTGTATTTATTCCAATATTATTGATATTAGTATATATGCACGAATATTATCAAATAGAAGAAGCTGCAATATATCCAACATATTTCACAGGAACATTGTGTCAACAGTTCAACCGCCTTGTTGTAACTCATTAATTACTCTTAAATGTAAAATGTAAAGAAAGAATAGAGCAGGTTTTATTTAGATTGAAGTAGTGGGCAGCAGAAATGAAAGCTTGTCCTTCATGTTTAACGACACAGGGGAATAAGGTACAAAATACAATTAAAACAAATACCATAAATTGGAAAATACTATTAAAATATAAACCGAAATTATTCTATATTCAAATAAGATGGGTTACAAAATATAACTAAGGCTATTTGCGACAACAATTGTGATTTCACCTGCCCTCTACCAATAAAAAATATGTACATTGATGAAGCTTCTTCACAGTTTTCTTGACGTTCAAACTCTTTCTTCATAAAAAACGAGTTCAATATCAATTTTGGGTTTTGTACTTAATCGGTGCTACCAAGTACATCTATCCCAGTTTTTTGAATATCTTGTCTGTAGGCAGTGACTGGTATTCTCTCTATATTCGATTGTCTATTTGGTTGAGAAGCCTGCCTGAGGATTTGTATGTGGAACTTCTTTGCTTTATTACAATAAATTGAAGGAAACGTCCAACCCAAATGCAAAATGAAAATCTGTTGAGGTACATAACTTATTTGGGTAGCAGAGGTGTGGCAAGTGCATCAAATGCTATAGAATGCACCAGCACAGGGCTGACAAGTGTATCAAATGTTGCAGATGGCATCAGAATATATCTTTCCTCATAGCGGTGGAGGTATGGTGGCCGACAGAAAGGTCTGGAATATGAGGTCACGCCAAATATGTGGAGTCTGCAACTACATCCAGAGGAAACCGAACAAACTTTGACAAAGAATATAGCTTTCTGTCAAGTCGGCTACCAGACCCACATGCAGGTCATCAAACTATGAAATATAAACTTTTGTAGTGATAATATATCATTTTATCCAGCCATACAGTTTCTGTTACCCACCTCCGAGGTAGACAAATACTAGTGCAATCTCTATAATTCGATACACTTGCCAAATATGTGTTGTTGGAAGAAGCTATATACTTAAACGAAGAACTATTTTGCACGTGACCTCAAAATCCATTACAATTCCTAGCAAGAAAACAAAGAAGTTCAACCAAAAAATCTCCAGGCAGCCTTTTCAACCAACCAAAGCATCGAAGATAGGGAGAACACCAACCAGAACATACTTGTTCTTTTTTCTTCATCCTCTCTGAGTTTCTCTTGTATAACAGAGTTCTTTTTTTACTCAAAGCTCACATCACATAAAACCAGTCCGTCTTCTTTCATGTGCCCCTCAATCGCATCTCTAAGTTTTCTTACATCTCCATGACCAGGAACATTAGAACAAAGGCACCTTAAAGCGCAACTCTTTGATGAAAGAGAGAAATGGAAATAAGTATTTAAAACAAACATTGGATGGTCTTCCGTAGATTTTGTGTTGATTCGCTTTAATGACAAATGTTCTCGATATTTTCACTTATTAATGCTAATCTTTTTGAATATGTATGTTGAATAGTGACTAGCAACACATATTAAAATTCCCATATCCGAGAAGATTCTCAAATCTGACATCTAAGATATGCACAATATTAAAGAGGGACATGACGTCAAGGCCTCTGTGGGTGACACGTTCGTCAACTATGCTGAAGCTTTTAAGAAAACTATAATTGCACAAGAAAAAAAATAAAATAAAAAGTATTTTCGCAAATTCAAAATGCATGTAAAAAGAAATTACCAGATCTGATAGTATTTGCATGTCTATTCATTTTAATGGGAGATGTCCTCGAGCTTTCCAGTTATTAAAGCCCATCATTTTGAAATGTGCAATATTAAATAGGGACATGATGTCAAGGCCTCTATCGGTGACACGTTCGTGAACTATGCTGAAGCTTTTAAGAAAACTAAAACTGCACAAGAAAAAAAAACAAAAAAAAAAATATTTTTGCAAATTCAAAACGCAGGCAAAAAGAAATTACTAGATCCCATAATATTCGCCTGTCTATTCATTTTAATGGGAGATGTCCTCGAGCTTTCCAGTTATTAAAGCCCATGTTTTCAAACCTGTCTGGTCAGTTATGACTTTTGAAAGCATATTTAATGTGTATTGGGAAGCACTGAAGGTAGCGGGGATGGAGCCCTATGTAACAGATGTTACTACTATTTTTTTGTTTTTGTTGACGACCGTATGTAAAATGTACGTAAAAAAAAGTAATTCGAGAATGATGGTTTTTTTGCACCAGCCCTTCAAGTTCAAATACTTCACAAGTCTGATTGTCAATTTGTATATCATGGAACTCTCTGTGCTATTTGTAGGACACAGAACAACAGAGACCAAACCTAGAGCCCGCCACCCCGAGAACCCACGATCCAAAAAATGCTTACTATTTTTTTTTTTGTGTTTTGTCCACCAAGGTATGTAAAACGTATGTGAAGTAAACTATTTCGAGAATACTAAATTTTTTGGACATGAGGCCCTTCAAATTAAAATAGTCCGCAAGTCCGATTTTCAATTTGTATATCGCAGAACTCTCCAATTGTCAATTTTCAGCCGCCTACCCCGAGAACCCGCAATGCAAAAACTAGCTAAGTGTCGGATGAGGGCTTTGTGCATGCTTTATATATCTACTTTATAAAATTACATATTTCCTATGTTTAATTTATGTTGTCCAGGAAACATATAATTTGATAAGTTTCAATGTCTTTTGTCCAGGAGCCCTCCTTATAAAGAAAACTAATTCGGAAATGCTAATGTATACACCATAGTTCGATACAACCTATCCGTGAAGCCGCGTCCATAAACAACAGGGCATGGAACAACAAAAGTCCAATTTTCAGCCCGCCACCCCGAGAACCCACAATCATTAACTTATGCTCTCAATGAAACCTCTAATTTCATAAATTGCATTCTCTTCTGTCCAGGAGGCCTTCTTTTAAAGAAAACTAATTCGGGAAAGCTAATGTATACACCGAACACGACCTGTCATAGTTCGATAGAACCTATTGGCAAAGTCGCGTCCATAAAACTGGCTAAGTATGCAACCGATGGTGGTCGGTCGGAATAACCACAGAAACGCGAGAAACTAGAATCAAATGCAGTTGACAATAGGAAAGTAAAACGGAGAGAACAGGTATATCTCCCACGTAGCAAAAGGCATTCTCATAACTATGAAACCATAGTAACACAGAATTAATGGAAAAAGCATCAGCAGCTATGAAATATATTTTGAGGCCGACAAATTCTGCTTCAACATGTAACAGATGCAATTTACATCGCCTGCAATTCTTTAGTCTGTTATTTTATCTTAATAGTATTCTACACAAACTGCAGTGCAAAAATTCAAATTAAAATAGTCCGCAAGTCCGATTGTCAATTTGTATATCACGGAACTCTTTGATTGTCAATTTTCATCCGCCCACCCCGAGAACCCACGATGCAAAAACTGGCTAAGTATGGGATGAGGGCTCCATGCATGCTTTATATATCTACTTTATAAAATTACACATTTCCTATGTTTTATTTATGCTGTCCAAGAAACCTATAATTTGATAAATTTCAATGTCTTCTATCCAAGAGCCCTTCTTAAAAAGAAAACTAATTCAGAAATGATAATGTATACACCATAGTTCGATACAACCTATCCACGAAGCCGTGTCCATAAAACTGGCTAAGTATGGAACCGAATTGTGGTCAGTCGGAATGATCGTAGAACTCTCCGTGCTATTTGCAAGGCACGGAACAACAAAAGTCCAATTTTCAGCCCGCCACCCCCATAACCCACGAGCATTAACTTATGTTGTCCAAGAAACCTATAATTTCATAAATTGCATTCTCTTCTGTCCAGGAGGCCTTATTTTAAAGAAAACTAATTCGGGAAAGCTAATGTATACACCAAACATGACCTGTCATAGTTCGATAGAACCTATTGGCGAAGCTGCGTCCATAAAACTGGCTAAGTATTTAATCAAACGATGGTCGATCAGAATGACCATAGAAACGCGAGAAACTAGAGTCAAACGCAGTTTACAATAGGAAAGTAAAAGGGAGAGAACAACTATATCTCCCACACAGCAAAAGGCATTCTCATAACTATGAAACCATAGTAACACAGAATCCATGGAAAAAGAATCAGCAACTATGAAATATATTTTGAGACCAACAAACTCTGCTTCAATGCGTAACAAATGCAATTTACATCGCCTGCAATTCTTTAGTCTATTATTTTATCTTAATAGTATTCTACGCAAACTGCAGTGCAAAAAAATGTAACCAGAGATCCAACCGTAAATGCAGCTTCCCAACATTGCAAACCCTAGGCAAACAAGAACAAGCACCAAATAACAACCCAGCTAACAAGCACCAAAAGGCCCAACTGCAGGCGCAGGACCGGAACCCTGCAAAGTTGAATCAAGCAACAATAAACAACATACAACGAAGAAAGAAGCAAGCAACAAAGTCGAATCAAGCAACAATAAACAACATACAACAAAGAAAGAAGCAAGCAACAACCACTCCCCCAGGAATGATGTTGTTCCAATTGCGATTGAAGAAACCCAAACGTGCAAACTGCAACAACATGAACACACAAGCAAGAACAACGACAACATGCAAATAAGAAATCAGTGCCATGCAAAAAACAAGCATGGACCAGTGAACCAACAATGCCACTGGAGCATATAAATTTTAAAAACGGAAGAAAATGTCTTGTAACAAGCCTGTTAAGTAACCATTCAACACTACCAAGCCTATTAGGTAAACATTTAAGTCTGTCAGAAATGCACTGTAAACATTTAAGAAAAAAATTCAATGTGGCAGGTCTCTCACGTATCCCAAATAAATAATTATGTTTTTTGTAACAATAGTTCGAACACCAGAGAATGTATTGGAAAGACAAACTTTCGATATGCCACCATATCAAACATTGCCATAAATTTACCTACCATAAAATGCTAAACCAAACATTCGAATTAATGCTAGCATTAATCCACCTTCGACGAATGCATAACAAAATATATGATTCAAAAAGACCATATACGATCAAATACTTTGGATATGCCAACATATATAACATTGAGAATAGCGAAGCCGACAATAAGACCTCCAATCCTTTGTCCAATCATATCATGACAAATATGGTACTTTTTTTTATAGAAAAATCGATGTTTTCAATTCCCTAGTCCCAACAATACATAATATGGAAATATTTATGGTCAAAGGACACACTAATATGAAGTCAGCGATTTATTGATCGCTATAGTCCCTCTACGCCTATGGCAGGGACTAATAAGACCTTATCACAACGATAATACTTATGCTTCATTATTTAATACAATACTGAACCAATACAAAAGAGATTATATGCTATCCTTCAATCTTTATAAATATTGTGTGTCTACCAACCCCTACGACATCACTGCAAAACTTCATACATTACTTCGTAAATTAAAAAAAAAAAAAATTGTATACAAACAATAACAAAGCATGACATACTACATTTAAATTCTAATTATAAATTCATAAACACATTTAAAGGATTAAAAAGACATAATAATCATTAATTGATGTAAACATGATATAAGACATGCATGGAATAGAGATACATGAGTAAAGGCTCCCATGACTAAACTTTAATGTTAAAGCACCATAGATATGGTCGTCCAAAAAGTGTTGTTCACACTTAAACAAGTATTGTGATTTACATAAGGTTTATGAATAATCACATACTAAGTACTATAAATCAAGTTGTCATTTTAAAATCACTATTAATCAAGTTTTGATAAGGATTAAAGTTGTCAAATCATTATTTATCCAATTTTGATAAGGATTAAATTTTGAATAGTGAAGGCACGATATGGAAATCTTTTGTCAATGCAAATTTCAAAGTTGATTTCTCTTCCATAATGATGACATAAATATAATATATAAGTTAATTTAAATTTTTATAATAAGTGAAGTGAATAAAATAATAATTTATTTATTAATTTTGATATATAAAAAATTAACTATAGTAATATTTAGTGATATAAAAATTCACGTGCTAGAGCACATCAAGAGCGTCCACGTGGCAAATCAACGATTGTAAATCTAGGACATTTTATGTCAACACTACATCATGGATTGTGCCGGGTAGAAATCGTTGCTACAGCCTCCGCCTCAAGATGCAGCACTGAACGACGGTTCGCCAGTTCGTACGCAGGTGGTTTAAATGATTAAATTTTATAAATTTTAAATGGTAGAGATATTTAAATAGCAATGATCATAATGTAGAGGTATATATAAAATTAGGTGGCCCCGCCTTTCATTATGCTTTCCTTTTCTGAAGTTGTTCAGTGTGACCTAGGACCTTACAAGTGGATTTGGATCGAGGTACCTTTTTGTTTTCCTTTCAATATACTCAATTAATTATTGTTGCAGACTAGTTTCTCATGGTGGGGTGACATGAATTTATTTTCCTTCATTCATAATGGAGGATGCTTTGACAATGGAGCCCAAAGCTCTCTCTTTAGAAAAGACCGGTTCCTTTTGAAAACTCTCTAATGTTTTACTTTTACTTGTTTCCAAGAACTTTCATCTTTCATATGCATATTTGATTTGATGGATGACTTGAAAGTAAGGAATGGCCTTTCCTTGAAATGTCGTAGCATTCCTTGCTAACCACAATCTCCAAACCAGACAACAATAAAGGGATTTTCCAATTAGTCAATGACTTATTTCTACACCATATTTCATCACAGGATTCAAGAGAATCTCCCCTTGATTCAACATGTGCTCCTGTATAACTACTTCACCCTAGACCTCTTTTGCATACAAACATCTTTGAATCTTGTTTGCACTTTTGAAATCTCTTTGAGGTTTCCAAGAACCTTCATATGCATATTTGATTTGATGGATGACTTGAGAGGAATGAGCAAAATTTCCTTGAAATGTCGTATCTTTTCTTGCTAACCGCAATCCCCAAACCACAGAGAAAGAAAGGGATTCTCTAATCCCTCAATGACTTATTTCTATACCATCTTTCATAACAAGATTCAATAGAATCTCTCCTCCATTCTCATTGTACTCCTATCACTTTAACTGCTTCACCCTAAGCCCTTTTTGCATATGAACATCAAACAAATAGATAGTTCACAATCTCTTCATCTTGTTTGCACATATTCAACAAGATGGACCTTGCCAATTTAGTTTCTATCCATTATCCTAAGTAAGTTATTTGACATAGCTAAGTAAAAGAAAATACTTATCTTTAGAGGACAACTTAATTTCTACATTTAAACCCACCACCATTACTGATCTCTTGTTACATTCTCTTCCATCTTTGCTACATATCCTAAATTTATTGTACAAATGTCCCAATTTTTTTCTTGGACTAGTTTAATTCACCTTCCTCCTCTTTTAGTTTTAAAGAATATTTTTTAAATTTTGAGTAAACTAAATTTATTTTTTAACTTGTCCCACAAACAAGGGACCTCATACACCAATTTAGTGTCTGGGACCTTAAAAATAGGTTATTATTATTATTATTATTATTATTATTATTATTAAATCTATTTATATTTATATTTTATTAACATATAATATTACTATTATTATTTTTATGACTCATATTTTTTTGAAATCAACCTATAATGACAACATTACCTACATTTTTTCCCGCGGGGGTGTAGACCGATTGGCAAGTACCGTGTAAATGGAAGGAAATGCAAAAAGGAGGTCTCATGTTCGATTCTCACCCTGATTTACCTGTGCCCCATGCTTGTGGGTTGTGTGGACGCACCTAGAGGTTATAGAGATAGTAGACGAGAATCGACCCCATGTCACGCAAGTACGAGGGCTGCGAGTTTCCGATTCTGCCAGTCACACACACAAAAAAAAAAACATTACCTACACTTTTTAACATAACAATACTTTTTAACATAACAATCCTATGAATAATAAAAAAAAAAAATACTAAAATTTGTAAAATCCTCTATGTCTTGAGAGAAATATGGTTCAATGACTTGAGAGACAGGTTCTCGAATAGTGTTCACTGAACAAGTTTAGGCTTTATGGTTTAATGATTTTATAGATTCGGATGGTGAACAATGTTACAATTTAATTTAATGTTTACTTCTTTAAAATCAAATATTTGTATTACCCTTATCTTCACAGACAACTTCCCACATATCATGAAACGTTCTAGCCTTAGCCTTTACAACTCAACTCGCTCTTCTATGTGGCAGTCAATTTTTTTAGTCGTGGTTTCTTGAGGGACCAATTCCATCATTGGCAATGGAAAGTTGAAGGACAGTTGAGTGGAGGTTAACAATGAAGTAATATTCCACTATGTTGTGGGATTCCCCTGAACTACCCAATGATGTAGGCTTTGATGTGTATGCCTAGCTTCTCAAGAAAAGGGTGTTAGAGTCTTCAGACAAATGTACCACTCTTTTTTCTACTGAAGCCATTAGATGAACGTTCCACTCTTTTTTTAAGACAACATTTAGAGTTTGTGTATATAAAATAACTCATTAAATATAAAGTAACAAAACCATCATCAATTCATGATTCTACTTATGGGTTCACGAGAAAGAAAGATACATATTCATAGTTAGAGACATAACATATGTGTATATATCTACTAAAACAAAGAAGGATGTGAGGACTCCATAACCAATTTAACCATCATCAATTCCATGATTCTACTTATGGGTTCACTAGAAAGAAAGATACATATTCATAATTAGAGACATAACATATGTGTGTATATATCTACTAAAACAAAGAAGGATTTGAGCAATCCATAACCAATTTAAAAGCATTGCTTGATTTGATTGATGTGATTCCCAATCCAACATAGGCTAAATATTCTCTATTGATTCCACAACAGAGTCTTGTTTCTTTCTCAGAATCTGTGATGAGTTTAGAGTATCCTTCAAAGGAAAGAGAAGGTACTACTTTCAGATCTCATATAGATTAGAGATTAATTTAATTAGAGGAGCCAACCTGGGGTAGAAGCTATTCTTCACAGCTTTGTAGTTGCCATAGTTGCACCATCTATATCCATCTTCAAAGTGATCCACGCTGTTTTTTTTCATGAAGGAAAATCTTGGATCTCAGAATCATTTCTGACACTTCTTTCTAGGTTTTCTCTTGATTTGGTAAAGCAAAAATCATGTAAAAACTTGAATGCTATCGAGAACA
>JASDQU010751208.1:79141-92334 GCA_032191745.1 Picea mariana | reverse complement strand
TGCTGTCCACACCTCTCCCTCAATCTCTCTGGAACTCGTGTGTGGCCCCTTTACTCCATATGTGAGTTTGGTCGGCAAGCTATCGTCAGCCTGCATCATCAACCACCATGTCAGATCATGTCAAACACACATCATAAAATCAATAGCATATCATCAAAACAAAACAATATCACTGTAAATGAAACGACCCAAATAGCCCACTCCTTGACTCAATCCGGAGTCCAAGGGAGTTCCACCGATGCCTCTGCATCCTCAAGGTCCGGAACCCTGCACACTCAATGAAACTGAGTCAGCAGCACCTGTCTACATCAATGTAGTAAAAACATCCTGTCAAATAACTTAACGCATCATAATGAAGGAAAAAGTTTTATCATCATAACGATCCAGATCACTTGCGAACAAGTGTCCTCAAAGAATAAGTTTGGTAAGTGCGCCAGAGCGGGATGTTACAATTATGTATTGTTGGGACCAGAGAACTGAAAACATCGATTTTTCTATAAAAAAAAGTACCATATTTGTCATGATATGATTGGACAAGGGATTGGAGGTCTTATTGTCGGCTTCGCTATTCCTAATGTTATATATGTTGGCATATCCAAAGTATTTGATCGTATATGGTCGTTTTGAATCATATATTTTTTTATGCATTCGTCGAAGGTGGATTAATGCTAGCATTAATTCAAATGCTTGGTTTAGCATTTTATGCTAGGTAAATTTATGGCAATGTTTGATATGGTGGCATATCAAAAGTTTGCCTTTCCAATACATTCTCTGGTGTTCGAACTATTGTTACAAAAAATATAATTATTTATTTGGGATACGCGAGAGACCTGCCACATTGAATTTTTTTCTTAAATGTTTACAGTGCATTTTTGACAGACTTAAATGTTTACCTAATAGGCTTGGTAGTGTTGAATGGTTACTTAACAGGCTTGTTACAAGACATTTTCTTCCGTTTTTAAAATTTATATGCTCTAGTGGCAATGCTGGTTCACTGGTCCATGCTTGTTTTTTGCATGGCACTGATTTCTTATTTGCATGTTGTCGTTGTTCTTTCTTGTGTGTTCGTGTTGTTGAAGTTTGCACATTTGGGTTTCTTCAATCGCAATTGGAACAACATCGTTCCTGGGGGAGTGGTTGTTGCTTGCTTCTTTCTTCGTTGTATGTTGTTTATTGTTGCTTGATTCGACTTTGCTGCTTGCTTCTTTCTTGGCTATATGTTGTTTATTGTTGTTTGATTCGACTTTGCAGGGTTCCCGTCCTACGCCTGCAGTTGGGCCTTTTGATGCTTGTTAGCTAGGTTGTTATTTGGTGCTTGTTCTTGTTTTCCCATGGTTTGCAATGTTGGGAAGCTGCATTTGCGGTTGGATCTCTGGTTACATTTTTTTGGATCGCAGTTTGTGTAGAATACTATTAAGATAAAATAATAGACTAAAGAATTGCAGGCGATGTAAATTGCATCTCTTACGCGTTGAAGCAGAGTTTGTCGGTCTTAAAATATATTTCATAGCTATTGATGCTTTTTCCATGGATTTTGTGTTACTATGGTTTCATAGTTATGAGAATGCCTTTTGTTGTGTGGGAGATATAGTTGTTCTCTCCCTTTTAATTTCCTGTTGTAAACTGCGTTTGACTCTAGTTTCTCACGTTTTTGTGGTCATTCTGACCGACCGTCGTTCAGTTGCATACTTAACTAGTTTTATGGACGCGGCTTCGCCAATAGGTTCTATTGAACTATGACAGGACATGTTCGATGTATACATTAGCTTTCCCGAATTAGTTTTCTTTAAAATAAGGCCTCCTTGACAGAAGAGAATATAATTTATGAAATTATAGGTTTCCTGGACAACATAAGTTAATGGTCGTGGGTTCTGGGGGTGGCGGGCTGAAAATTGGGCTAAAGTTGTTCTGTGCCCTGCAAATAGCACGGAGAGTTCAACGATCATTCCAAACGACCGCAATTCAGTTCCATACTTAGCCAGTTTTATGGACATGACTTCGCGGATAGGTTGTATCGAACTATGGTGTATACATTATCATTTGCGAATTAGTTTTCTTTATAAGAAGGGCTTCTGGACAGAAGACATTAAAATTTATCAAATTATATATTTCTTGGACAACATAAATAAAACATAGGAAATATGTAATTTTATAAAGTAGATATATAAAGCATGCATGGAGCCCTCATCCCATACTTAGCCAGTTTTTGCATCGTGGGTTCTCGGGGTAGGCGACTGAAAATTGACAATCGAAGAGTTCCGCGATATACAAATTGACAATCGGAATTGCAGACTATTTTAATTTGAATTTTTGCACTACAGTTTGTGTAGAATACTATTAAGATAAAATAACAGACTAAAGAATTGCAGGCGATGTAAATTGCATCTGTTATGCGTTGAAGGAGAATTTGTCGGCCTCAAAATATATTTCATAGTTGCCGATGCTTTTTCCATTGATTCTGTGTTACTGTGGTTTCATAGTTATGAGAATGCCTTTTGCTGTGTGGGAGATATACCTGTTCTCTCCGTTTTACTTTCCTGTTGTAAACTGCGTTTGACTCTGGTTTCTTGTGTTTTTGTGGTTATTCCGACCGACCACCATCGGTTGCATACTTAGTCGGTTTTATGGACGCGGCGTTGCCAATAGGTTCTATCGAACTATGACATGTCGTGTTCGGTGTATACATTAGCTTTCCCAATTAGTTTTCTTTAAAAGAAGGCCTCCTGGACAAAAGAGAATGCAATGTATGAAATTATAGGTTTCTTGGAGAGCATAAGTTAATGATTGTGGGTTCTCGGGGTGGTGGGCTGAAAATTGGACTTTTGTTGTTCTGTGCCCTGTTGTTTATGGACGTGGCTTCGCGGATAGGTTGTATCGAACTATGGTGTATACATTAGCATTTCCGAATTAGTTTTCTTTATAAGAAGGGCTCCTGGACAAAAGACATTGAAATTTATCAAATTTTATGTTTCCTGGACAACATAAATTAAACATAGGAAATATGTAATTTTATAAAGTAGATATATAAAGCATGCACATAGCCCTCATCCGATACTTAGCTAGTTTTTGCATCGTAGTTTCTTAGGGTAGGCGGCTGAAAATTGACAATTGGAGAGTTCCGCGATATACAAATTGAAAATTGGACTTGCGGACTATTTTAATTTGAAGGGCATCATGTCCAAAAAATTTAGCATTCTCGAAATAGTTTACTTCACGTACGTTTTACATACCCTGGTGTACAAAAAACACAAAAAAAATAGTAAGCATTTTTTGGATCATAGATTCTCGGGGTGGCGAGCTCTAAGTTCGGTCTCTGTTGTTTCGTGTCTTACAAATAGCACGGAGAGTTCCACGATATACAAATTGAAAATCAGACTTGTGAAGTATTTAAACTTGAAGGGCTTGTGCAAAAAAACTAGCATTCTCGAATTACTTTTCTTTACGTACGTTTTACATATGGTCGTCAACAAAAAAAGAAAAATAGTAGTAACGTCTGTTACATAGGGCTCCATCCCCGCTACCTTCAGCGCTTCCCAATACACATTAAATATGCTTTCAAAAGTCAGAACCGACCAGACAAGCTCAAAAAGATGGGATTTAATAACTGGAAAGATCGAGGACATCTCCCATTAAAATGAATAGACAGACGAATATTATGGGATCTAGTAATTTCTTTTTGCCTACATTTTGAATTTGCGAAAATAATTTTTTTGTTGTTGTTTTTTTTTTTGTGCAGTTTTAGTTTTCTTAAAAGCTTCAACATAGTTCACGAACATGTCGCCGACAGAGGCCTTGACATCATGTCCCTCTTTAATATTGTGCATTTCGAAATGATGGGCTTTAATAACTGGAAAGCTCGAGGGCATCTCCCATTAAAATGAATAGACAGGCGAATACTATCGGATCTGGTAATTTCTTTTTGCATGCATTTTGAATTTGCGAAAATACTTTTTATTTTAATTTTTTGCTTGTGCAATTATAGTTTTCTTAAAAGCTTCAACATAGTTGACGAACGTGTCACCCACAGAGGCCTTGACGTCATGTCCCTCTTTAATATTTTGCATATCTTAGATGTCAGATTTGAGAATCTGCTCGAATATGGGAATTTTAATACATGCTAATAGTCACTATTCAACCTACATATTCAAAAAGATTGGCATTAATAAGTGAAAATATTGAGAACATCTGTCATTAAAGCGAATCAACACAAAATATACGGAAGACCATCCAACGTTTGTTTTAAATACTTATTGCCATTTCTCTCTATCATCAAAGAGTTGCGCTTTAGAGTGCCTTCTTTCTAATGTTCATGGTCATGGACATGTAAGACAACTTAGAGATGCGATTGAGGGACACATGAAAGAAGACAGACTGGTTTTATGTGACGTGAGCTTTGAGTAAAAAAAAAACTCTGTTATATAAGAGAAACTCAGAGAGAACGAAGAAAAAAGAACAAGTATGTTATGGTTGGTGTTCTCCTTGTCTTCGATGCTTTGGTTGGTTGAAAAGGCTGCCTGGAGATTTGTTGGTTGAACTTCTTTGTTTTCTTACTGGGAATTGTAATGGATTTTGAGGTCACGTGCAAAATAGTTCTTTGTTTAAGTATATAGCTTCTTCCAACAACGCATATTTGGCAAGTGTATCGATTTGTAGAGATTGCACTAGTATTTGTCTACCTTAGAGGTGGGTAACATAAACTGTATGGGTGGATAAAATGACATATTATCACTACAAAAGTTTATATTTTATAGTTTGATGACCTGCATGTGGGTCTGGTAGCCGAATTGATAGAAAGCTATGTTCTTTGTCAAAGTTTGTTCCGTTTTCTCTGGATGTAGTTGTAGAATCCACATATTTGGTGTGACCTATGAATATTCCAGACCTTTCTGTCAACCGCCATACCTCCTCCGCTATGAGGAAAGATATATTCTGATGCCATTTGCAACATTTGATACACTTTCCAACCCTGTGCTGGTGCATTCTGCAACATTTGATGCACTTTCCACACCTTTGCTGCCCAAATAAGTTATGTACCTCAACAGAGTTTCGTTTTTCATCTTGGTTGGACGTTTCTTTCAATTTACTGTAATAAAGCAAAGAAGTTCCACATAAAAATCCTCAGGCAGGCTTCTCAACCAAATAGACGATCGAATATAGAGAGAATACCAGTCACTACCTAGAGACAAAGTATTCAAAAAATTGGGATAGATGTACTTGGCAGCACCGATTAAGTACAAAACCCAAAATTGGTATTGAACTCATTTTTTTATGAAGAAAGAGTTTGAACATCAAGAAAACTTTGAAGAAGCTTCATCAATGTACATATTTTTTATTGGTCGAGGGTAGGCAAAATCGCAATTGTTGTCGCAAATAGCCTCAACTGTATTTTGTAACCCATCTCATTTGAATATAGAATAATTTCGGTTTATATTTTAATAGTATTTTCCAATTTCCAGTATTTTTTTTAATTGTATTTTGTACCTTCTTCCCCTGTGTCGTTAAACATGAAGGACAAGCTTTTGTTTCTGCTTCCCACTACTTCAATCTAAATAAAACCTGCTCTGTTCTTTCTTTACATTTTACATTTAAGAGTAATTAATGAGTTACAACAAGGCGACTGAACTGTTGACGCAATGCTCCTGTGAAGTATGTTGGATATATTGCAGCTTCTTCTATTTGATAATATCTGTGCATATATACTAATATCAGTACTATTGGAATAAATACAAAAAACTTCCTCTTTGGCAAAGATTAGGAAATTATGTTTGGGTTTGTGGTAATAAACAACTATGTCCAGTGTTCCGTCATATACATCTTGCAGCCTAAGAGCTTCCGTGGTCTGCAATTTATGCTTTAATTACTCAAAGTCACACCAAATTTTGATTGCATTTAATTTAATTTAGATATTGATGTTTATGGAGAGTCGACGTTTGTTGATTTCATTGCAATGAATACAAGATGAATAGATGATAAGGAGTTGATCTCGTTGAGACCACAATGCAAGTTCATGTTTCTTATTGCACTATGTTCATCTTGCAGTCAAATTTTTTGTGGTTTCAACGAAATTTGCAAGTCAAAGAGCATCTTGCAAATTGGGAGATCATTTGCATTTGAAACAGAAACGATCCATTAATATATATTAGTATGAATACTATTCAGATAAACATGAAAACTTTCTCCATTGATAGATACTAGTATGAAAAATATTGAAATAGATATCAAAACTTTGTCTTGGCCAATACTTAGCTAGTTATCTGGGCAACAGGCCCCGGGTTCGCGACACCCACCACCTATGTCCCTTGTTTCATCATAGACATGTTGCATCCAAAGAAATTCAATGATATGCACTTAATGCTTTTACTAGTGATCTGCAATTCATGCCTTAACATCTCCATCTATATCCTCGCACGACGGATCCGACCGACCGCTGTTCTTTTCCATACTTAGCCAATTTTATGTCTGCTGCTACGTGGCCGATGCTTCCGAACCCAGCTGCTTATCATTCTGCTATATACATCTTGCACTCAAAACATCTGTGATCTACAATTCCACCACGAGTTCCTCGTATACATTAAGTTCGTTCAAAGTATCTGTTCCTGCTTTCCATCCCCAACAACTTCGTGTCCTTCCTGATATACATCAACAATGATCTTACTAATGAAAAGTGGACATAGTGATACGAAAGATACTTATGTGATTTGCAATTTAAGGTTTAACTGGTGACAAATCAGCAGGGATTCACAAGCATTTGCATTAATAATCAAACACTAGATGTTCTTCTATGAGATACTTAGTTCTTTTTCCCTTCTCGTCTTCCCGTGTATTATCTACACTTCCACTACAAACTCTTCCATCCTTTTTCCCTTATTTTCTTCCCATGTATTATGGGACTATAAAATATGGACATGATATTTTATAGAGCATGTACAAATTTCGCATTACATACCTAGCGAAATTTTGGATCGCGGGTTCTCGGGCGGGCAGGCTCAAAATTGGGTCTCCATTGTTTAGTGGCCTACAAATAGCACCCAGAGTTCTGCAATATACACATTGACAAGCAAACCTGCGGACTGGATGAATCAACATTGCACTTACATTGTTCTGTGTCCTCCAAACAATGCTCCCAGTTCCGTGATATAGAAATTGACACACGGAATGCAGGACTGGTGGGGTGGAAATTGCCATTGTTTACGGATGCTAGTCCCTATGATGTATCTAGTAGTATCTAAAAAAATATTTTTAATACTAAATTAGCTCTTAGTAGTGACAACTGAACACAGAGGTACGAAACAGTTGGAATTGCACTCTCCACAATATACAAATTGACTACCGGATTCCAACATCGTCCTCTCTTCCATGTTACAGATTATCTATTCAACTGTTAGGAACGATACAATTAGAAGGTCCGAGCCTTGCCTCATCTGCAGACACCTTCTTAGCCTGTTTTGGATCCTCCTGTTGCTGGGCTGATATCTTATAGAGCATGTACAAATTCTGCATTCCATAACTGGCGACATTTTTTATCACGGGTTCTCGGGTGGGCGGGCTCAAAGTTGGGCCTCCATTGTTGCATGTGTTGCAAATAGAACCCAGAATTCCGCGATATACAAATTGACAAGCGGACCTGCGGACTCGCTGACTCAACATTACACTTGTATTGTTCCGTGTCCTCCAAACAACGCTTCCAGTTCCACGATATAAAAATTCACACACAGAATGTAGGGCTGGTGGGGTTGAGATTTCCATTGGTTACCGATGCTAATCCCTATGAAGTATCTAACAAAATCTAAAAAATTATTTTCGATACTAAATTAGCTCTTACTAGTGAGAACTGGACACAGGTACGAAACATGTGACATCTCACCTTACACAATATACAAATTGACTGTTGGGTTCGGACATCATCTACTCTTCCGTGTTACAAATTATACATTCAAATGTTCATAACGATGCAAGTTGAACGTCGGAGACTTGCGTCTTCTGCAGACACGTTCTCAACCTGTTTTGGATCCTCCTGTTGGCAGGTTCACTAGATGTGCAACTCTTGGATACTGTTTCGGGTTAGCATCAAGATTTTTTGTGCCAAGGTTCACAAATGTTTCAAAGTATCTTTCATTGCCTCAGTTTTCATCCGACCCTCCGCAATATGCAGATCGACTACTGGGTTCACATCTTCTACTCAAAATTTCCATGATCTACAATTCCACCGCCGACTCCTTTGTCCTTTTTCCCTTTTCTTCCTCCCCTGTATTATGGATCTTTGGTTATATACTTGGTTTCCTTTCTATAATTGTATATTCCATCATTGGCAGGCTGACTTCTTTATCTCCATCTATATAATCACACCAGGAATCCGACCGACCGCTATTGCTTTCCATAGTTAGCCAATTTTATAGCCGCGGTTGCTGGGTTGGCAATGTACAATTCTACCGCGGGCTCCTCAAACTCACAAGCTTCACTGTGCCACGGTTCAAAAATGTGCTTGCTAATATACATTGGTTATGCTCTTACTAATGAATCTTACAAGTGACGGTTGCACACAACAATACGAAACGGGTTCACAAAATCTCCAATTCTTAGTCGGTGTTTCGGGTTCGCGCATTTGAACTCTGCTACTTCTTGTTCCATGATATACATATTGCACTCAAAATTTTCGTGATTTACAATTCCACCGTGGAGTCATTGGTTCTTTTCCCCTTTTCTTCTTCCCTTGTAGTATCGCTTTGTCGTTATATACTTAGTCGCCTATCTATAAACGCGGGTTCTAGCCTTGGTCGGTTGAGATACCTTTATCTCCATCTATATAATCACACGACGAATTCGACCGACCGCTATTGCTATCCATACTTGGCCAATTTTATGGCCACGGTTGGCGGGTTCGCGGTTTTGAACTCTGCTTCTTGTTGCGTCATGTACATCTTGCACTCAAAAATTCCATGATCTACAATTCCAGCGCGGGCTCGTCAAACTTGCAACCTTCACTCTACCACTTCTCACAAATGTTTCAAAGTATCTCTTGCTTCCTTCCGTCCCCACTAACTTCCTGTCCTTCTGGCTGTCTTACCATACCCTCTTCGCTGTTACGCGTATTGCACTCAAAAATTTATGAGACATACAATTTGACCCTCGCCCCCTCACCTTCAACGATTTTACCTTACAACCCTATTTTGTAGCGGTTTTTTTCCCTTGCCCGCGACCTTCATCCTTTCTTACTATGCAATTAGAAACCTTTCATGGTAACAACCGACCATGCAGGAACCATCAACATTGTCATTAATGGGTGAAAAGCTCGAGGATATATCCCATTATTATGCATTAAACCAATATGTGCGGAGAGTTATTTTGTCCCTTCCAATTGTTCTTATCGAACACACGTCGTCGTGTTGGCCCGCTCAAGAAATCTACAATGCTTAATCGCTCATTGCAATATCCACCATATTCACATTTCTATGTATGCAATTAGTATTGCTGAATGTTAACAACGCATCATGCAACAACCGTCCAAATTGTCATTAATCAACGAAAGTCTCAAGGACATCTCCCATTCACACGCTTTCGACCAAAATTTTCCCAGGGTTATATTATCCCTTCCAACTTTTCATTTCATTCATCGTCTAGAACGAATAAATGTTCTTGTAGACTTATGGCAGCAGGTCAAGAGCAGTTTTGTGGAGATACAGTAAATATGTTCGCACAAGAGGACCAGACCTTCCATTGGTCTAGGGCATACTTTTACTATTCATCCTGTTCCGCCCAGAACAAAGTGATTTGGACCTCTGGAATCGCTCGTGCAGGCTGCGCCCCTGAGGTTTTTGACTGTAAGGAGGTGGTCTTTTGGTGCGCTGAAAAATATATTCCAAGAAAAAGAATTATTCCACTGCGTGACCACTCTCTTGTTTCTTTGTCACCTCAGGTCTTCTGTAAGTTGTTAAAATTGTCGAAACCAACATTGACGTTTAGAGGACAAGACTGCAAGCAGTTTCTAGAAAAACATCATAACGGGTTGGACATCTTAGTCGACTTCCTCGAATACCCAAAAACAATTCCTGAAGATATCACAAGGTTGCAGGTAAGTTCCTTTAGAAATCCATTCCGGGAAATTGCTTGGTTGTTTACAAGAATAACGGGACAAGCATCCACAACAAGCATTTCCCATATAATTATTTATATTTTGTATTTTACAGTCAAGGAACAATACATTTTCAATTGGGGGAACCTAATTTCCAATGAGCTCTGTTCCCAGTTGTCATGATTCAAAGAATCAAATAAATTTTATATGTCATCATACTTGATTTTCGCAATTGTGTATTGTTGTCCGTTTCCAAAAATTTCTCTTTCAAATAAAATAAACTGTGGATTTGACCCAGTAACATTCTGGCACGAGGGTCTGTGGAGGCCTGTGAAGTTTTTAATGGATTTGTCTTAGTTTTCAAAGATTTACTGTTAGGCAAGGATGCTCTGCGGATGTCTAGCCAGGCAACCAAGTTTTTGAATAGAAAGGGCACACTTGAGAAAGAGGAAAATTAAAGTGTCCTCATGGTCTTTGGATCTAAGGAAAATCCTACCTTCCTTCCATGCCACATCATGGACAATATGTTTGTTGTAGAAATAGCAAGGCAATACAACCACTAGTTGCATTGTTTCCATGACAAGAAAAAAAAATAGTTCATTCCTTTGCCCTGGAAATTCGGAGACTTTGTTTGCAGAAACATCAACAAGATTGACGAGTTTGTCAAACATTTCAAGAAATTGAACCTAACGTACGCTGAAAGGATAAAAGGGTTTGACCCTAATGGCATTTTTCGAGAACATTTACTGGGTGTTGGCTTTAACACCTCTTTTATCCATAAACACCTGACCCAAGATAGGGACAGTGTCGACAACAATTCTGCTTCTTCCTATTACGACAAACAAACATTGCAAAGCGCGAATGAATTGTGCAGACAACATGGAAAAGTATCTAGTGAGAAGAGTACCTAGTCCCCCACCAACACTCCCAAAAGCACGACATCATGGAGCATTGCTTGGACAGTCCACCCCAGTAAGAAAGCAACCTAGAAATATTTTAATGAAGGAGGAGATAAGAACCCTCCTCATATAAATATTGATAGTTCTAAAAAAATTCCACTGACGAAGAAGAGAAAAAACAATGGAGGGCAGGCAGAGGAACTCGTAATTGAAAGTGGAAAACTTCAACTTGAAATTGAAGAACAACACATGTAGAAAATTGGGTCGTCCGCGGTAGAAATATCTGACACCGAATTTTTTGACATAGATGAATCCTTCATAATCCAGAGCACTATTTTTGACATCCAATCGAAAAGCATGGTCATTAAAAAGAGAGATGTAACAAACAAGAAAGGAAAATCTCGCACAGAGATTGACTTTAGCAAAATGTTGCCGTCCCAAATCTGATCATTTCACCAGGTAACCGGTGACGTTATTCGTGATTCCATTGGAGGAATGGAAATAGATCATGCCAATCTGAAACAACGCCTCAACGAATTTGAGAAGGCTTTCATTGCAACCCCATAATTTTCGAGTCCTTTGGCAAGAATCATGCTTGCTACCACTGCAGTGAAGATGAAAGTATCCTCTACCCTCCTTGCATTCTCTAGAGCCCTTGTAGAGAATAACATCAACAAAAGAATGCAGCTAGTTACTGAAGCCTGGGGAATATTACAAAATTTAGTTTCCTTCGAAAAGAAGGCCAATGATTTGCTGGAACATTTGGAGGTGAATTTAAAAAATGAACAACTTTTCTGTGAGCAGGTACTGACACCTTTTTCCAACTATGCCGTCAACACATTGGAACTGAAAAGAAGGCAAGAGAAACTCCCCTCCCCAAAGCGCCCAAAAAAGTAAAATCATGCCGAAAAAAGAAAGTTGACAACTTGAAGATCATTGTCAAATCATGTAAACAAGTCATATCAGAAAAGGAAGATTTATTCACAAGCCTGCTATAGATGGACTTAGCTGGAACTACCAACGAGGTTCAAGATCCTAACTTAATTCTCAAGTCCTTGTTAGTCACCAAAGAAGCCTTCCAGGAACAAGTTGATATTTTAAAGGGGTTGTCTTTCGAAAAGTTTTACAACATACTTGAACATCGTCTAGATGAGCACGAGCGTTGGGTACTGGACTATGCCCCACACAATGAAGAAATTGAACAGAGTCTACATAGTATTTCAATGGATCTAAAGAAATTAGAAAATGAACTTTAAAACATAGAAATCTGGGATGAAATCAACACAGCCCCCATAAAAAGATACATTGAAGAATGGTTCCAATAGAGAATGGACAACCTCGTCCAGGAAGGGAAACAACCGGTCAACAGGACTCCACTGCCCATCGACGACAGCAACAAAAATGCATCGGCTTCATAGTAAGTCTATACTTCCATCTTGTTTTGTTTATCAATCCAGTTTAAGTCTATGCTCTCATCTTCTTTTCTTTATCAATCCACTTATGTCCTCTTTAAATAAAAAATTGTAACCAAAGACTCATAACTTCCAATTTCTTCTTTTCAGGTCTTCCTCTTTACCATCGCGCATTTCTTCTTTCGACGTTCCTAATTCTTGTACTTATTTATTTTTATGGTCCATGGGAGCCCCAATCCCAGTCTATATGACAAACACATTTACATTTCCAGAAGCATGTAACAGACATTATTAATTTTTGATAAATTCCAAAGAAAACTGATTCGTCAATGCCCTTATTGTATACTAAATTTTGGGTTTCTAGGAACCTTTCTTGTTTGTTCCAAAGAAAACTAATTCGGATATGCTACNAAAAATTAATAATGTCTGTTACATGCTTCTGGAAATGTAACAGACATTATTAATTTTTGATAAATTCCAAAGAAAACTGATTCGTCAATGCCCTTATTGTATACTAAATTTTGGGTTTCTAGGAACCTTTCTTGTTTGTTCCAAAGAAAACTAATTCGGATATGCTACATTTGTTGTCTTCTATTCTATGCTAATTTTTTGGTCTTCAACGACGTTGATGTAATTTCCAGAGATATGTAACAAACATTATTTATTTTATAATAAGTTTGTATAGTTGACAAGCTCACTTGTCAATTTGTATATCGCGAAACTCTCGATGCTATTTGTAGGTCACGGAACAACAGAGGCCCAATTTTGAAACCGCCAGCCCGAGAACCCGCGATCCAAAAACTGCCTAAGTAT
>JASDQU010751208.1:62189-74136 GCA_032191745.1 Picea mariana | reverse complement strand
TGATTAATTATAATGTAAGGGTTTTTGGGGTACACCCCAAATAGGAACCAATGGAAATACTCAATTTTAGAGGGGATGAAGTGTTAGGTCCCCACCCTACTTCCCCTTGTTAGGAGAATAGGTTGTGACTTAATGTATCAGGGTCATCTATATTAAATAAGGCTTGCAATATAGTTGAATGTGAAATCAATAAATGTGAATTGGCCTTGTTAAAGAAGGTCCACTAATTAGCGGTTGTGGACTCATTAATGGAGGCTACATGGAGGCCCACTAGGTGGTTATGGTTTGTGTTAGTTAGAAACCATATTCAATAATATAAGTTATGGCATAAAGTTCCAAGTGAATGATATTACATTTGGAGCTCTGCTGAGTTGGAGGTTTCCCCCTTAAGGAGGTGAGTGAACATTACTTTCTATGATGAATATCAATAAAGGTTTTCTCCCTATTGTTGTTTCCATACTTTGGTTATGTTTTATTTTCTTACCATAGTTATATTTCTATGAATGATTTGTTTCAACTAACAAAGAATACCACAAGTGGTATTAAAGCAGTTTCTTGTGCTAGCACACATCCAAATTTTTGAAAAACAATTAGGCTAGAGACATGGTCAAGTATCTTTAAACATGTAGACATGTCATTCAATAGGTAAACCTATAGTTGGGGAAGCATACACATAATAAATACAAGTGGAAATCACTTGGTTGGATACCCTTGTAACCCATGTTGATATCCCCAAGTTTCATTCTTAGTGTACTATAGAAACAATATTGTATATAAGTCTGGTTTTAGGTGCCTCTAGGTGGCTTTCAATATACCCTAAAGTACGTGGAAGATTGAATCTATAGGTCGATTATGTTTGATGCAGTACTAATTATACGACTAATAGTATAGTCTATACTATTAGTATATTAAATCCCTCTTAGTAGACTATACTATACTATTAGTAGATAGCATAAGGGATATCACTCTCAGAATGAAACTTGGGGATATCACTAGCATAATCTGGTAGTAGCAATTGGTAGTACTACTTAATCTTCATTGAAGTATGAGGATGGGGTTTCATCCTTGTTATAAGAAGAGATGCGATGGAAAAGAGTGGATAGTCATAGCACATATGTTTTATTTGTAAGAGGTCATCCCCAAGATAGGGATACAAATAAGTCTTCGGGGGGAGATCTAAATCTAAAGGTAGATCTAAATCCCCAGGAAAAGCTTTGAGGAAATGATGGAAATGTGGTAAAGTTGGGAATTATAAGAAAGATTGCCGATCTAATAAAGTTGATAAAGAAAAGGGATATGATGATTCCTCTTCCAAAGAGGAGAAAAACTCCATAGAAGAACGATGTGATGTTTACCTAGAATCTGCAGGTACACATGAAGATCATTATGTAAGGTTTATCGAATCGGGTGCATCATTTCATATGACTCCTCACAGGGAGTAGTTCAGTGAATTTGAAAAGTATGATGGTTGTGATGTCTTCCTAGGAGATGACTTGACAACCAAAATCATGGGGCATGGAAGGGTTAAATTGTAGTTGAAATATGGAAGGATTAGAAATCTCTCTGGAGTTCTGCACATCTCAGATCTATCTAGAAGCCTAATATCTATAAGTAAGTTGGATGATGCAGGTGTGGATACTTTATTGGGAAAGGTCACTTGCAAGATGGTCAGAAGAGAAACGGTTTTGATGAGGGGAGTTCAATGTGGAACTCTATAAAATTTGTTGGGAAGCACTTATACTAGTGGGTGTAACAATTCTTTTGTCCTTGAGCAAAGAAATAAAGAAGATAAGATGCATATTATTTCTAGAAAGAATACCATTCTATGACATCAAAGATTGGGACATATTGGAGAAAAGACCCAAGGGCCTTTGAACATTACATGGTAAAGGTATGGTTGAAGGTATGTCTAATAACACCCTGGATTTTTATTTCTATGAAAATTTCTATTTTCCCTCTCTTTTTTCTTTAATCTCCTCCTCCCATTTCTCAAGTGCGTCCTTACAGTTTTGAGGGACATTTCTCTATTACATCTGTGCTGCATCCTTGGATGAATTCTCAATTCTCGTCTTTTTGCACGAGCTCTCTGGTTGAGAGTATGCTATCAGGCTCCCTTTCCTAGTAGTATACTTCATTCGGGCCATGATCTTGTCCTCTTCACTGATTATACCCCCTCATCTTCCTTTACAAGGAACAGTCTCCCAACACTAGTTCTGAACGTTTTCAAAACCGTTTAGATCTTCCAGAGATCCCTGATTTATGGAAGTTACCCCCACTAAACCTATTATTTTTGACGCTTGAATCCATTAGGAACGAAATGGAAACCTCACGAGGATGTAAATCCCCTTGCGTTTTCATAGAGGTCGTACTCCTCTTTACTTTAAGATTTTTCTTGGAACTCTAGATATTCAGAATATGGGACTCTGCAGAAGTCCATCGTGGTAATCAAAGAAATATAAAGATTGCAAGAAAGATAACAAGAAAGAAAAATGTTTTGTTTTCTTTTTAAATAAAGTTCCTGATAAATGACCAGGAACCGCATGCTTCATACATTTAAAAAAGATAGACAAAATTTCCTCACATCCATCATAGTTAAACTAAAGATTTATGATCACATAAAATAAAAAATAAGATGATCCACATGCATAAGAGAAATTTAACAGAGTGGACACATGGGAAGCTCAAATAAATATAATTATAGATCAATCTCAAATACTTTATTCTCAAAACTCAGAGTTACAAAGCACAGTTGAAACTGATCCCTAAATAACTCTCTTGAAATTTCTAAAAAATATATAGTTTGTTACATATTCTTTAAAATTTAGAAGGTGGTTGTCCTTAGGACTGGGATTGGGGTTCTCGCGGACCATAAAGCATATATAAACAAGAATTAATCTTGTAGAAGGAAGATGGTGGGCGGTAAAAGAACATCATGACCTGGAAAGAAGAAAAGGAGAAGTTAACATACTTCGGTTAAACCTTTCTAGTCAAAGAAGCAGAGTAACTGGATGAAAGAAATGATAAAGAAAGAAAGATGTGATCAACATAAACTTACTATGATGGTATTTCGTGTATTCACTTCCTTGCTGCTATCCTTTTATTGTCTTCATTAACGGTTAAAGGAACTATCTCAATTGTTTCTTGTCAATTTGTCGATTGCTCCGTTGAACCATTCTTCAATATCATTTTTCATTGGTGTGACATTTATCTCATGCTGGATTTTGATGTTGAATAAATTTCCTTTCCAGCCTCTCAAATCAATGGAAATACCATGTACTACTTTCTCAATATCTTGATTCTTCAAAGAATAGTCCACTATCCAATTGTCTATGTCATCTTCATCATATTCAAGTATACCATAAAACTTTTCAACTGACAACCCTTTAAATATATCAACTTGTTTGTCAAACTGTTGCTTTGTTAGGAACATTGAGTTGAGAATTAATTTAGGTTCTTGTACTTTGTTAGTACCTTTGGCTAGGTCTATCCCCGTTTGCCTCTTGAACAATTCTTCCCTTTTTAGTATGGCTTCATTGCATGCTTGAACAATATTATTCAAATTTTTAATCTTTTCCTTCCAACACACATTCAATTGATTTATCCAACCTAGGGAGGGAAAATCCTCTCTTTATCTTAGTTCTGTCATGATAAAGACTTTGTTTCCAAAGGGTAATAGAAAATCAATGTAAAAACCTTCTTCGTTCTTCAAATCAGCTTGCAAATATTCATGGAAGGCACGTGCCCTCGAGGCAAAAGAAATAATGTTTTTCGAAACCTCCCATGCCTCTATGATCAATGCCATTCTCTTTTTAATATTTCTTTCTACATAGATTCTGGATTATGTAAGTAGGCTTGAACATCCTTTAAATTTAACAGTGGGTGTGGTGGGTCTGACTATTAACAAAGGACTGGCAATAAGTGTAAGAGGCATTAAGGCATATTCCATCTCCCTGATCCTTTCTTTCAACTTTGTTTTTTCTGCTTCTAGATCACCATTGGAGTCATCAAGATCATCCCTGGTTTCTCTATTAATTTTAGATATTTGGGACGACTACATATCTCTTGGGTCAACCTATGATCGAGATTTTCCTTTCTTATTTTTTATATCACCTTTTTCAATAATCAATTTCTTAGATTCCTTGTCAAAGACAACGCTTTGGAAAGTGAATGAATCTTCTTCACTAAAGGTCTCATTGTCAATGATCTCTAATGATGATTTTTGGTGGGCCATATTTCCTAGCTGATCATTGGTGAGAAATATTTTCTCAATATCCGCCTCGAGCTCCATGTCTTCAAGAGAGAATTTGTTGATGTCATTTTTTATGCGATGGTCTTGTTCCTCTTGCACAACATTCTTCCTCTTCTTTCTCTGAGGGAGATTGTGTGAGCTCTTGATTTTTCCCGGGGAGGGTTGGGATTATTTTCTCCTCTTCCACTTGAACTACTATTGGTAACTTCCTAGTTGCGTGGGTCATTGGAGAATTTCTCCGAGATGTGGTAGGTTTAGGAGTAACAACTGGAGACTGGGAGCTCTTTTCACTGGGACCCTTTCCTTTTTGATTGTAAAACTGGTTAGTACTAAGTAATGTTTCCAAGTCACCATCATTGTGTGCAGGAGCACCTAAGTTGTTTTCTTCTTCTTCACTCAAAATAATATGAATGCATGAATTACTGAATCCTACTGAGAGCATATGTTCCACGAAGATTTTGTTAGGGTCAAACCCCTTTATATTTTTAGGATACTTCAGATTTACATTTTGGAAGTGATTTACAAACTCATCAATTCTTTTTATATTTCTGAATATGAAATATCCAATTTTCCAAGGCAAGGGGATGAATTTATTTTTCTGTTTTTCATGGAAAAAGTGCAACCAAAAATTGTATTGCCTTACCACTGCCATAATAAACAATTTATCAGATACATGGTATGGAAGAAAAAAGGGATTTTCCTTGGAACAGAAGATCCTAATAACACTGTGATTTTCCATCTGCTCTAATGTTCCCTTTTTCTCCAAGAATTTATTAGCCTGGTCAGATATCCTGGGGGTATTTTTACCAAACAACGGTCGTTTGAAAACTGAAACAAAATCATTATAAACTTCGTAAATATGCAAAGAAGTATTGTGTCTCCACAATGCTTGATACCGGAAGGTAACTGGATCAATTTCATAGTTCACCCTCTTACATATAGTCAATTTTGGAAATTGACAACAATATACTATCGCAAATACCAAATAAGAATCCATAAATAATTTCTTGTCCCTTTTGTTTTAAATGGAAATCGATTTTCCCCAATCGAAGATATCTTTCTCTTTAACTGTAAAATATAAAATATAAAGACTTATGCGAGAAATCGTGGCAGTGCTTTATTGACCTGTCAACCTGGTAAACAACCAAGTGATTTCTTGAAAGGGGTTTTTAAAAGAGTCGATCTGAATCTTGGTAATGTCTTATGGGAAAGCCATAGGATTCTCCAAGAACTCAAGAAAGATATCTAGTTCATTGTCATGTTTCTTCATAAAATCTCTGCAATCCTCTCCTTTGAAGGTAAGTGTTGGCTACGTGAGTTTCAACATATTAAGAAAAATTTGTAGTGAAAGAGAGATGGAGGAATGATCCTGGAGTTGTATAACTCACTAGATCGATACATACTTCTCAACGCACCATGCAACCAGTTCTTTACAGTCGAATACCTCAGGGACACACCCTGCGCAAGCAATTCCAAATGTCCAGATTACGTCTTTCTGTTCAGGAGGAGATGAGTAATACGAATATGCTCTAGACCACTGAAAGTTCTGGTATTCACGACCAAAAATATTCAAAGTATCACCACAGAACTGTTGTCTAGATGCTTCTGCCATAGGTTGACAAGAATGTTCTTTCAACTGGATAATAACTTGAAATGAAATCCTTTCAGAGATATAACAATAATATAACCCTTGGCAAATCGTTCTTTAATGCAATTTAATGAAAAATCTTCTCGATCCCTTCGCTTATTAATGACGATATTTGTGGAGCTTGCATGATCATTTATTAGCATTAAACCATACTAAATGCATATTGGGAAAATAACAAAGATGGTGGGGACAGACAAGATCAATTTGAAATTGGGGCCTTTTGTGAACCCGTCAACCCGGGAACATGTGAATGATAAAAAATAGGCTCAGTGTTGTGCAACAGTCGGTCGGACTTGGATACAGGATAAATAAAATACTTAGGGGCTCGGTACCTATGAAAAATATGATGGTCACAATGTAGATCATGGGCCTTTGGGTGTAAAGTGGAGATCGCAGAAATTGGAAGATGAAAGCTTGAACCCGAGAACCCGTGATTACAAAAAATGGTTAAGTATATTATAACAAGGCGATCGACTGAACTTATGATATAGGAACATGTATGGAGGTGAAAACCTACGAACTCGTCGTTCTTTGAAACGTGACTAAGTATGGTAAATAGAAAGGGAAAAGAGAAGGGAGAAAAGAAAAGGGGATGAGGGTAGGTATAGAAGAGGGAAAATAAACAAAAGAAAATAAGTTGGAAAAATAGAAAAGGGAGGGAAATTTTGGAACCGGGAATTGATCTCAACAACTGGCTCCAACTGTGGGATGATAAACCCCTGTGGGTTTTCAATAATATAGAATATTTATGACCAAGTGCTTCCATCCATTGGGCTATGGAGTCAAAGGTAAGAATATACGAACTAAAAAATAAAATGTATGTATAGGGAAATGAGAAATGTTTAGGAGAAGAAACCTTTCAAATGTGGTTCGTTGATAGGAAATATTAATATTTTACCCTTCATGTCTTTGAGCATATAGGAATTAAAACCTAGGATATTTTCGACGATGTATAGTCCAATCCAGAGTGCTTCAAATTTGGTGTGCATCGATGGTTTCTCCTTGGATTTGTTCCAGAGTAACACTAGTTCTCCCTTCTGAAAATTATTTACTGTTGCACTCTGGTCAAAATACCTTTTGATACTTTGTTGTCTCTGCGAAGTTCTATTTATGGATTTACTTCATTCTTTCTCCAATTTCAACAACTAGTTGATCCTCCTTTGGATATGTGAACTGTATTCTGCATCTTTTGTAGTAACCACAAAATTCAAAGCATTTAGTTCAAGTCTAATTGACATTTTTGTTCCTTTCCCATAAACCAATGTATACAGAGGCATCCTAGTGTTGTCTTTTGGAGTCGTTATGCTTTCCCACAACCCATCAGTCAGCTTCAAATGCCAATTCTTTTGGTTCTTGTCAACAATTTTCTTCAATATCTGAATGAGTGTCTTATTTGTGGATTCTATGAGACCATTTCCTTGTGGATAATAGTTTGATGATTGCCCCATAATAATTCGATATTCTCCACAGAATTTTGTAAATTTTGAACCAATGAAAAGCGAACCATTATCAATGATGAATCTATCTGGGACATCGAATCTTGACAAAACATTATCTTTGAGGAACTTAATTAACTCTTCAAAATCGGTCTTTTTTAATTCCACTACCTCTGGTCACTTCGTAAAATAATCTTTTGCAGTTAGAATATACATATGTCCCTTGCTTGACTTTGGATTTATTGGCCCGACGACATCAAGTCCCCATTGGGAAAATGGTTGTTGTCAGAAAGTCGGCTTAGGTTGATTGAAATTTGGTATAGATTGTTGGTTGTCATTGATGTCAACCATTGGAGAGTGATATTGTAGATTGATGTCAACCCTTAGTGATTGATTTCAACCCTTGGAGAAATTTCAGTAGCACAAAGGTTTGGGTAATGGACCCAAGGTTGTTTCATGTATAATTGTATGAGTTTTAATACATTTGAAGGTAAGAATATTCTAGATGAATATTACATGTCATTCCATTTCCGGTGGTATGTTGAACGTCACATAACTCCTCATGGTTAGAGATTTATGGCCATGTGAAGTTGGAGAACCCTCATGAGTCATATAGAAGCCCCAAAAGGTCAAAGTCGTCAAAGTGGTTTAAGATATTTTAGAAGGTAAATAATAAAGTGAAGTGATGAGTGTACTATAAGTCAAAGTGAATACAAAAGGAATTATTTAAATAATAAAGTTAATGGAGAAATTAGAAGTGGGTTACCCTAAAATAAGGAAAGTGGGTTAAGATGGTTAAAAGGTAACCCCTTGAGGAAGCTACATGAAAGTATAAATAAGAGGATAGACTATCTCATTTTAATCACACTTGAGCATATTGAATATCTATACGTGACTAAGGTAACCAAAGGATATCTAAGCCTAATTTTAGAGGGAAGGTGAAGTAAAGAAGGTCAGAATTCAAGGGAGGATAAATTCTTTTGATGATGCTTTCTAAGGTATGTTATTTACATGTCATCTCACCATTTTTGCAATATTTTTTTTTCTAGAATGATTCATATCATGAAATTGGGAGGCCATGGAGGAAACATATCCAAGTAGTTGTGGTACAAATTTCATCTTGTGTGTAATGTCCCTCCTCGTTACGACAACAATGCTGATAATAGGTGCAAATCTTTTTTGTTTTAAAAGTGTGTGCGCGCGTGTAGGAGGGGAAACAGACTCACTGGACTCTACGTCACCACCCGACGACTAACAAGACGCAACCATGATGATCAAAACAAGAAGACAAGACGCACACCAAGTATCTGCATGCAATGAACGACCCAAGAAATAAGGCACACTACAGGTAACTGCAACAATAAAAGACCAAAGACATAAGGCGCACCATGCGAACATTTAATGACATACTGGGTTATGCACAGTACGAACACAGAGGGAAGAATCCATGGTAGCAGATCTTACTATTACTGCACAGGAAAACAGGGCGTTTAATCTTAATCCTCTGCTCCGGAGAGAGAGAAGGTCAGATAGGCTTCTGGCCGGCTGCTCAAGCAGGAACTAGTAATCTCTGTCAGGTGTGTCGCAAGAGTGGAAAACCTGCCTTTAAAGGGCCCGAGACTCTTGATACGACACTGGATTCCTTACATGAAACAATTACACACAGACATATCTCCTAAGGCTACTTGGGGGTGTCTACGTCCCGCCCGACACAAGCAGACCAAGCATCGAAAGGTTTACCAACCCGGTACCACATTAATTTTTAAGAACAACACCCTTTCCTTACTAACTCAGAATAATTTCGTTGTGCTTAATTCAAGAACATTTCAACTTATAAGTTCCTCATTAACAATAATCATTACAAATTCTGTGATCATGAAATAATAGATGCATTACATTTATATCACATTAACCTTGCGAAATAACAGGATCCTTCATCAATAGGTGATATCCATAAAAATACAGCTACAATACCTTTTCATAAATGACCAAACCACGGTATAACTTACTTAGTAACCCTGCAAGTTATTCGTCACATTAAGGCTACCATATTTTACTGCAATCGATGGCACCATTGTATTTTCTAATCAAGTATCCTTGCAATAATCTATTGCATTAAAACTACCTTATCCTTACCACAATTAACATAACTTGAACACTAGCATTAACCTACTATTCCCTAATCATTAACATGGAACAACAATAATATTAGCATTACCTTACCCTATGCATACAATCATCATCCTTTGCATCGATTAATACTCTAACCCAATGATAACCTTAACCTTAAACATTTACCATAAAACAAATATCATTAAAATTAACTTTGACCATAGGCGTTAACAATGGGCATTACTTTCAATGGAAACTATACGGAATCCAAACTTTATAAAAAGGGAGTTAAAACTATTCCCTTTTATAACACTAAACCCAAGACATCATATGAAATGGGAACAATTCCTTTAACTGACTTCGGAGGGAACAATATATACGTAAATATTCCTTTATAAGAACCCTGGTTAATATACAACAAGGTGTCACGCATCCTTTATGTCGTCTAAGGTTAAACCCTATGATTTTAAGGGATGATTGTAAAAATAAGACTTGTTCATACTTAATTGTATATTGGTGTATATAATTTCAATTTAAAGAGGAATATGTAACATAATGCCACGTTGTAATTGTCAATGTATGCCAAAAAAGGGTAAGGGTATCTATTTTTGATTAATTAAGATAGAGTAAGAAACTATACACAAATGAATAATAGGCTTACAACCATGATAAACCACAAAATTAACCACAATATTAAACCATAATATTAACCACTTAATATTAACCCATAATATTAACCATACTATTTCATTAAACAATATAAAACAAAAGCAACTGTACCTAAGCTGATTTAAATTACCTTCTTGCCATGACATTATCCTAACAATCATTACCATACATTTAGCAATCTAATTATCCACATCATTCTTGGATAGGTTTCCAACCCTAACTCACTTTCTATATCACCATAACCTTTCAATTAAGGAGTAAGATTTACATTTTATTATATATAAAAAAAAAAAAACATGCTACACTAACATTACCATAACCAACCATATCATTACTAAATAACAATAGATAAGACTTCAATTGCTACCTTACCCCTCCTATCACAGGGCACCATAAGAAGATTCCAATGCAAATTAAATAATCGATGTCGAATTATAATAAATGAACCCCAATAAACAAACGCCATCTATCCTTTACTAATTGAACTGCTGGGCGATTTACTAAATGAAACGGTGTCAAAGTATCCACCCTCAATATCAATATAAGGTTAACTTTTAATAATAAAACAACTTTTAAATTGGAAGAATCCCTTAATAATAAACAACAAATCGATCTGTTAGTAGTTAAGACTGTTGGGCGTATCCAAGAGCAGCAACGATAACATCCACTTTATTACCATTACATCCAACGATGGTCAGAAGTTCAATAAGCATTAACACCAAGACGACCCACGACTGTCAGAAGTTGGATGCTGTCAGGGATAGAAAGGATTCTAGCGGCTCATTTACCATTAAGAATTAAGGGGGCGACCACATGAAATCAGAGGCTAACCAAGAAAAAGAAACGACGCTACAAGAACTCGTGGGTTAAATAAACACCAGGGAGGGTGAAATAAATGAATACGAAGAGTAAAGGAAAGGCTCGAGTCATAACAACACCGAGTGAGTAAGCACGAGGAGTTAACGCACACTGCAATATGTAGTTGCCCATTCTGTGTAGACGCACACGGTAATACCTAAACATGCCACTGAAGTAAAACGCACCCTGTTGTAAATGCACACAGTAATAAAAACGCCAGCAGTAAAGTGATACTCCACCGCAGACTGCAAAAACGCCCCCAGGAAGGTAGAACGCCCACCGAAATAATTAAAATCCCGTGGCAAAAGAAAACGCCCAATTAACCCAATGCATAGCAAGTCCAAAGAAAAAAAACGTGAGTCTTTAACCTTATGTAAAATCCCACATTAACACAGCACACACACAGAAATATTTGACAGCCCGTGGCAAAGGAAAATGCTCAAATTAACCCAACGCATAACAAGTCCAAAGAAAAAAAAACGCGGGTCTTTAACCTTACGTAAAAGCCAACATTAACACAGCACACACACAGAAATATTTGACAGCCCGTGGCAAAGGAAAACTCTCAAATTAACCCCACACAGAGCAAGACCAAAAAAACGCAGGTATTTAACCTTAAATCAGTCTGAATTAAGAACGGTCAAGGAGCGAGCAGTCAAGGGGAAAAAAATTTCTTTTTGCAGTAGCCCCATTCTAAAATCGATTAAAAACGCTATCTACCACCCAAAGGGGAAAAGCCTAAATAAAACAGAAATATACGGACCCATTTCTGTACATTGAGCAAATGTTTTTTTTGAAACAAAACATAAGCATACACATATGCAAGACCAAAACCAAAAGCCAAGCAGCTACGTTTCGCCATGGTTTTAACTAGATTAAATAACCTCCAGCGAACAATGCCTGAGATTTCAGTGGTTCTATTGGCATCCTTAAATGGTTATAAACTGTGTTTACACAAAAAATGAATGCCCACAA
>JASDQU010751208.1:51636-62089 GCA_032191745.1 Picea mariana | reverse complement strand
AGTGATAGTGTGACAGTGGTTCCATCATTCTACTTATACATCAGGGCGGTTGGACATGGCAAGGACACGTGGTTGTAGCCACCTTCCAGTTATAGTAAGAGAACATAGGGGGTTGTAGCCTCCTTCTACTTGTAGCTAGAGAATTGGGGAGTTGGAGCTTCCCTCAGGTTGTAGCTTGAGAAACTAAGGGGTTGGAGCCTCCTTCTAGTTGCAGCTAGAAAACAAGGGAAGTTGGTGCTTCCAATGAATGTAATTCTTAAAGACATATAAGAAAAATCTTTTTGTGTTTTTTTCCCACTTTGGGTTCCCACGTAAAAACATGGGTGTATTGTGTATGTTTGATTTCTCATTTTTTTATTGTTTATTTACTCTGAAACTATTGGATGATAATGCTACATTGATATAACAATTTCATATTGTGGTTAAAAAGGGTTGAGTTTCTCTATTTCTGATTCATCCCCCCTCTCAGTAATCCAACCTCTCAGTAATCAAGTCTCCATTGGGAGAATGGTTGTTCTATAGTTATAGGTTGCAACGACATCACATATCTCTTCATTTTACCTAAAAACTACTAGCAAGATACACACTTCTTTATTATGGCATTTGAGTCTCTAAAAATTGATGGCCAATAAAACCCGACTCTTATTATCTTATGGGTAGTGGTTGTAGGTGAAAAATTTCCACCACATACCCCTTCATGCAATTCCCTCATTAGTTCTTGGGCTTTGTTTTCATCAACATATCTCAGTAATACACCATCATAGTTTCTTCTGAACAATATATCAACAATCAACACATTGATTTGACTTCATCTTCAATGTTGTCCTCTCTTTAGGGTTCATGGTGACTGGAAACTGCCCAGACCTCAAGTAGAATACAATGTCTCCATACCATTTTGAATCGGCCAATGGTTCTCCTACTGAAATTGAAATCATTCCATCCATAGAATCACTATTTGTGATGAGCTTACATAAATATTGTCCTTTGACATCCTTTAAAGGTTTAATTTCAATATCATATTCTTGGATCTTCACTAGTTAGTTAACCCATTTTCCTTCTCTCAATTGTTGATTCAAAAGAATATTCACTGGCGAGGATGGAACATAAGCAATGACATGAGAATTTAGTATGTAAGTCCGAAAGTGTGCCACCTCTTTCACAAGAGAGAGGGCTTGCTTTTCTAGTTCTAAATACCTCAATTCATAATCATGAAGGGTTTTTCTCATGAAACTGATTGGGATTTCTTTACCTTTGGTATTCCTCAGAGTAAGAACAGATGCAACAACTATCTCTGTAGTGAACGAATAAATGATGAAGTCCATTTGAAAATTAGGGCTAATGAGGACTGAAGCTGTGGTGATTTCCCTTTTGATATTATTGAAAGCTTCTTGTGTATCTGCTGTCCATTCAAACCTTTAGTCCATTTTCAACAATAAATTGATCGACTTCACAATACTTGCATAGTCATGAACAAATCTTCACACAAAATTAATCTTGCCAAAAAATGATTGAACTCCTTAGATGACGAGGGGTTGAGTTCAATTATTTATTTAACTCTTTCTGGATCTATATAAATCCCTTCATTGCACACAATATGACCCAATAGTTCTCCTTGGGTTACAGTGAATAGACATTTCTTTGGGTTTAGGGAAACACTGTATAATCTGCATTTGTCAAAAAATTTCCTCAAGTGATGAATGTGATCGCCTCTTGTTTTTTAATGTACTGTCAAGTTATCGTGATAGTCCTCCATGAATTTTCCTATCAACCCATTAAAATCATGATCCATGGCCCTCTAAAATGTGTCTCTTTCATTCTTCAAACCAAAGGGCATCCTAGCATATGCATATGTCTCCCAAGGTGTTATGAATGTTTTCTTCACTCTGTCTTCCTTTGCAACTAAGACTTGATTGTATCCAGATAAAAAATATAACATGGACATGCAAGATGATCCCATGACTTGATGGAAGAGAAAATCCATGTTAGGTAAAGGATAATTATCCTTTATGCTTTATTTGTTAAGATCCCTGAAATCTACACACATTCAGATTTCCCTGGTCTTATTTCTTACTATCACAGGGTTTGAAAGCCAATCAAAATATCTAATGGGATATATTATTCTAGCCTTCTTTAATTTCTCTAATTCAAGCTTTACCAGAGGTTTTAATTTGGGGTTCATCATACTTATTTGTTTCTTGACCAGATTTGCTTCTTCTCTCAAAGGAATGATATGTTGGAATATTTTTTTATCATAAGCTTTCAAATCATCATAAGTCCATGCGAACAAATCAAGATATTCTTTAAACAATGCAACATATTGATCAACTTTCTCAATGGTGCAATCAACTCCCAAGTTGACATATTTTGGGGAACTGTCAGTTCCAATATTGATCNGTTCAAATTTTTTTTTTCCAACTGTTCATCATTCTCAAATACTTGTAAATATTCAAATTTATCAGGTACAAAATGTTGGAATACTCTTTCAACTTGAAAATATATTTTTCTTTGAATATCATCTGGGTTTTACAATGAGTCCGCCAAAGACAATGAATCCACCTTCTGATTCTTGTCCCTCAGAATGAAATAAATGTTGAAAGAGCTAAAAGATTCCATCAATTCGTTAACTCTTTTGAAATATAATTTGAGTCTTTCCTTCTTGATTTTATACCTTTGGGTTACTTGATTAATTACCAAATCGGAGTCTCCAGTCACAATTATATGTTCTATCTTCATTTATTGTGCAAGAATCATTCCTTGAATCAAAGATTCATATTATGCCTCATTATTAGTACATAAAAATTCAAGTCTGATAGCACGTGAATGCATAATATTACCTGGACTCAAAGGAAAAATTCCAACTCCACTCCTAGAGCTTGAAAAAGCTCCATTGAATGACATCCTCCAATAACCTTCAAACAAATTCTCTTGATCCTCTGTGTCTTGAACTTTCTCCCGAATTTCAATGTGTTCCATGTCTAAGATAGCATAATTTCCAATCCCAACATCTATATAATCTTCCATTAACTCATTGTCCTTATTTTTGAAAGAGAAGGGTTTCCTGGGTTCACGAGGCACCTTAATCATTGCTCCTTCTTTGTCTGGCAGCATCATGCAACTTCCATCATTCATTATGTATCCCTAGATCATGGATGACCAATCTATTCCCAAAAAAACTCCATATGCTGGAGGAAGGTCTACCACAATAATATTGAAAACTGTAATAATATGGGGAGCCACAGTGATCCAAGCATAAAAGTCCTTGATTTCTCCTTTAGCCGACACTTTTCTAGAATCAATTGCGTATATTCTTTCACCAATCTCATAATTTTTGGTACAGTTCATGCCCAATGCCACCATGACCGCCAGTGGCATAATATTATTGGTCGCATTAGTGTCAACTAAATAATTATGAAGTGAAACATCATGATTTTCAATTGAAATATAAAAGGGAGGAATTTTACCTCTCAACTTGGTGGTTGATTTGTTTTTTCTTTGTTTTAGACTGGTAACAACGACTTCTGTTTTTTCAGATAGGTCATCCAACAATGTCAAAAAAATTTCCCTTTGTCGGGGAATCTTCACCACTTTTGTAAAAGGAAACGTTATACTTAATTTACTTAAGTCCTCTACAACATTATATGTCATCTGAGTGGAGTTTGACATCAGGTGTTGCTTCTTATTTCCAATGCTATTCATCATTTTCTCATTTTCCCTTTTCTCATTTGTTTTTTCTTTATCTTTTTGGTTTTCCTTTTCAGAATCATTTTTACTCTTGGATCTATTTACAAATCCTCTTGTATGGGTGACGTTTTCTTGTGAGTTGGGGTTGTTTTCGCATTCTTCAAATATATACAGGGGCATCTCACATCCACCCATTTGTATAGTTTCAAACTTTCATTAGGTGAATAATAGTTCTATTTCTCAACCATTTTCTCATAATATACATCATCCATAACAACTGCATTGGGAGTAGGTTTCCTAGGAACCCTTGGTCTTTGCGGATTATCCATGTTTTCAAAACTCACTCTATTTTCTTGGGGAGGGTTCCTTCTTTACTATGGGACCGTCATTCTCATATTTTCTACATAATTAACCCCCCTTCTCAGTCTGGTTATCTCATTCTACATTTGATTGATAGTTCTATTCATTTTTTCAATTTCAATTCTTTGCTTGATTTCTTGTGCCGCAATAGGGTGTACCTTCACATATGGTATGGTTCCCTTGAAAAATATTCCTCCAACTGTTTGATTTTGGGTCATTCATGGCTTGAATTCTTCATTCTTTCTTGAACTAGGGGATCCTTGATTATCAATACTTAATCCTCCCAATTGCCTTTGTACTTTTCCTAGTAAAATGTCGGGGTCGACACTCGTTTCAATCATAATTTCTTCCATCTCAGTGGCTTTAGTCATTGCTTCCTCCAAGGTATCCATCTGGGACATTTTGATAACATATTTCACACTTGGGGGCATCACATTATTATAACAACCAAGTATGATTGGGTCACTATGTCTTTTATCTTCTAGAATCTTACTCAAGGTTTTATTGAACCTGAGATTTAAATCTCGTATTCTTTCATTCTTCCTCAAACCAATCCGGGTGAAATCAGTGAGAAGGGTATGATGATCAATTGGAGGGGAGAAAATAGTCAAGAACATGGATTCGAGGTCATTAAACGAGAGAATTGATCTACTGGGTAATTTAGTATACCATTCATAAACTCTTCCTGAGAAGGTTTACAGAAATAGCCTTATCATGACATAGTCATACTCAACACGATGAAAATCACAAAAATCAAGAAACAAGTGAAGGTTCCTCTTTGCATCGATTGTTCTGTCTACAGAAAATTCTTTCAAGTTACCCTTAGGAATAACCGAGAGATCATGTTGATCACCTAGAATATTTAAAGGGTAATATCTTATTCTCCTTCGATTTTCTTGATTTCTTGCATCACCTCTTCCACTTCCTTGTCTCTCTTCATTAGGTTATTCTCGTGGTTCTTCATTTATTTCTTCCATATCTAGAGGGGTTCCATAAATATGATTTTCTCTTCTTAGGATACAGAGTTGCTTGATTTTACTTTTGGTAATGGGTCCTTTGTATTCATCCAAATTCAATCCCAACCTTGTCCTCTTACTTCTCTAGCTATCCTTTGGTTTCTTCGGTCTTGTCGTTCGTCTCTTCTCTATCTCTGGAGGATCTCTCTTTCATCTTCTCTGGCTAATATCTACCAAGACCTTTATAATTATTCTTGGGTCTTAGCTATCATTATTACCATATTGTATAGCTAATGTAATATGCCTCATTGATTATTCAATCAAATTTCCAGGTGGGGCTGATCATCATGGGGCAAATTCATATATTTTTCAAAAAAATTTAAACCAAATTCCAAATTTTAGTTCATTCCCCAGTATGTTCGCCAAAAATGTTGATGCTTGAATCTGTTAGGACCAAAATGAAAACCTCATGAGGATGTAAATCCCCTTGCATTTTTATAGAGGTGGTACTCCTCTTTACTTTAAGATTTTTCTTGGAACTCTAGATATTCAGAATATGGGATTTTGTAGAAGTCCGTCGTGGTGATCCAAGAAATATAAAGATTGCAAGAAATATAACAAGAAAGAATTTTTTTTTTCTTTTTATTTTTAAAGATAGTTCCCGACAAATGAACATGAACTTCACGCTTCATACATTTAAAAAATATAGAACAAATTTCCTCACATCCATCATAGTTAAACTAAATATTTTTGATCACATAAAATAAAAAAGAAGATGATCTACATGCATAAGAGAAATTTAACAGAGTGGACACATGGGTAGCTCAAATAAATATAATGAAAGATCAATCTCAAATACTTTATACTCAAAACTCAGAGTTACAAAGAACAGTCGAAACTGATCTCGAAATAGCTCTCTTGAAATTTCTAAAATATATATAGTTCATTACATATTCTTTAAAATTTAAAATGCGTTTTTCCTTAGGACTGGTATTTGGGTTCCCGCGGACCATAAAGAAAATATAAACAAGAATTAAGCTTGTATAAGGAGGATGGTGGGAGGTAAAAGAACAACAAGACCTGGAAATAAGAAAAGGAGAAGTTATCAAGCTTTGGTTAAACCTCTCTAGTCAAAGAAGCAGAGTAACTGGATGAAAGAAAGAAAGATGTGATCATCATAAACTTACTATGATGGTCTATCGTGTCTTCACTTTCTTCTTGTTTTCCTTTTATTTTCTTCATTAATGGTTACAGGAACTGTCTCAACTATTTCTTTCCCTTCATTGGTCAATTTGTCGATTGCTTTCTTGAACCATTCTTCAATACAATTTTTCATTGGTGTGACATTTATCTCATGTTGGATTTTGATGTTGAATAACTTGCCTTCAAAGTCTCTCAAATCAAGGGAAATACCATGTACTTCTTCCTCAATATCTTGATTCTTCACAAAATAGTTCACTAGCCAATTGTCTATGTCATCTTCATCATATTCAAGTATACCATAAAACTTTTCAACCGATAACCCTTTAAATACTTCAAGTTGTTCATCAAATTGTTGCTTTGTTAGGAACATTGAGTTGAGAATTAATTTAGGGTATTTTACTTCGTTAGTACTTCTGGCTAGGTCTATCTCTGTGACCCTATTGAACATTTCTTCCCTTTTCAGTATGGGTTCACTGCATGCTTGAACAATATTATTCAAATTTTTAATCTTTTCCTTCCAACACACATTCAACTTTTTTATCCGAATTGGCGAGGGCATATCCTCCTCTCTTCTTCTTAGTTCTTCCATGTTAGAGACATTTTTTACAAAGGGTAATACAACATCAATGTAAAAAAATTCTTCGTTCTTCATATCGTCTTGCAAATATTCATGGATGGCATGCTTACTCGATCCAAAAGAAACAATGTTTTTTGAAACCTCCGATGCCTCTATGGTCAATGTCATTCTCTTCTTAATATTTATTTCTACATAGCTCTTGGCTGATGTAAGTAGGCTTGAATATCCTTTCAATTGAACAATGGGTGTGGTGGGTATGACTATTGACAAAGGACTAGCAAGAAGTGGAAGAGGCATTAAGGCATCTTCCAACTCCCTGATCCTTTCTTTCAACTTTGTGTTTTCTGCTTCTAGATCACTAATGAAGTCATCAAGAGCATACTTGGTTGCTCTATGAATTTTAGAGATTTGGGATGACTGCATATCTTTTAGGTCAACCTCTGAACGAGATTTTATTTTCTTATTTTTCATATCATCTTTTTCAATAATCAATTTCTTATATTCCTTGTCAAAGACAATGCTTTGGAAAGTGAATGAATCTTCTTCACTGAAGGTCTCATTCTCAACGATCTCTAATGATGAATTTTGGTGGGCCATATTTCCTAGCTGATCAATGTTGGGAAATATTTTCTCGATATCTTCCTCGAGCTCCATGTCTTCAAGAGAGAAGTTATTGATGTCATTTTCTATGTGATTGTCTTCTTCCTCTTGCACAACATTCTTCTTCTTCTTTCTTAGAGGGAGCTTGTGTGAGCTCTCTATTTTTCTGGGGGGAATTATTTTCTCCTTCACCTCTTGAACTATTGTTGGTAAATTTCCTATTTGGGTGTTTTGTTGGAGAATTTCTATGAGATGTGGTAGTCTTAGGAATAACAAATGGAGATTGGATGCTCTTCTCACTAGGACCCTTTCCGTTTTTCTTGTAAAAATTGTTAGTACTAAGTATTGTTTCCATGTTGCCAACATTGTGTGCATGTGCACCTAAGTTGTTGTATTTTTCTTCACTCAAAATAGTATGAAATAATGAGTTTTTGAATCCTACTGAGAGCATATGTTCCATGAATATTTTGTTAGGGTCAAACCCCTTTATCTTTTCATCATAATTCAGATTTACATTGTGGAAGTGATTCACAAACTCAATAATTTTCTTTATATTCCTGAATATGAAGTCTCCAATTTTCCAAGGAAAGGGGATGATTTTTTTTTTCTATTTTTCATGGAAAAAGTGCAACCAGAAATTGTATTGCCTTGCCACTTCCGTAATAAACAATTTATCAGATACATGGTATGGAAGAAAAGGAGTGATTTTCCTTGGAACAGAAGATCCTGATAACACTGTGATTTTCCATCTACTCTAACATTCCCTTTTTCTTGAAGAATTTATTAGCCTGGTCAGGTATCCTGGGGGTATTTTTACCAAACAACAGTCCTTTGAAAACTGAAACAAAATCATTGTAAAATTTGTAAAAATGCAAAGAAGTATTGTGTCTCCACAATGCTTGATACCAGAAGGAAACTGGATCAATTTCACAGTTCACCCTCTTACATATAGTTAATTTTAGAAATTGACAACAATATACTATCACAAATACCAAATAAGAATCCATAAAGAATTTCTTGTCCCTTTTGTAATGTGACAATTGGGAGGAGGTTTCAATGGAAATCAGTTTTCCCCAATCGAATATAGATTTCTCTTTAACTGTAAAATATAAAATATAAAGAATCATGAGAGAAATGGTGGAGGTTCTTTCTTGGCCTATCAACATGGTAAACAACCAAGCAATTTCCTGAATGAGATTTTTAAAAGAGTCGACCTGAATCCTGGTTATGTTTTCTGGGACAACCACGGGATTCTCCAAGAACTCAAAAAAGAGATCCAAACCATTGTCATGTTTCTTCAGAAAATCTCTTCAATCCTCTCCTTTGTAGGTAAGTGTTGGCTCAGGGAGTTTTGACATATTATGAAAAATTTGTGGTGAAATAGATGGGGAAATGATCCTAGAGTTGTATAACTCACTGGATCGGTACATACTTCTCAATGCAACATACAACCATTTCTTTGTAGTCGAACACCTTAGGGACACACTCTACACAAGAAATTGTGGATGTCCAGATTATGTCTTTATGTGTAGCAGGAGATGAGTAATACAAATATGCTCTAGACCATTTAAAGTTCTGGTCTTCACGACCAAAAATATTCAAAGTATCAGAACATAATTTTTGTCTAGTTGTTCTTGCCATAGGTTGATGAGAGTGTTCTTTCAAATGGATAATAACTTGAAATGAAATCCTTTCGGAGATATAACAATAATATAACCCTTGGCAAATCATGCTTTAATGCAATTTAATGAAAAATATTCTCTATCCCTTCACTTATTAATAACGATATTTAGAGAGCCTATATGATCATTTATTAGCATTAAACCATACTAAATGCATATTTGGAAAAGCACGAATATGGCGGGGATGAACAAGAGCAATTTGAAATTGGGGCCTTTTGTGAACCCACCAACCTGGGAGCCCGCAAACCCACGATTGCGAATGATAAAAAATAGGTTAAGTGTTGCACAATGGTTGGCCAGACTTGGATACAAGAGAAATGAAATACTTAGGGGCTAGGTACCCGCAAAAATTATGATGGTCATAATGTATATCACGAGCCTTTGTGTGCAAAGTGGAGATCGAAAAAATTGGAAGATGAAAGATTGAACCCGTTAACCCGCGGTTACAAAAAATGGTTAAGTATATTATAACAAGGCGGTCGGTAAGACTTATGATATAGGAACATGGATGGAGGTGAAAACCCGTGATTTTTCCAACCCATGAACCCGCCGATATTTGAAATCCGACTAAGTATGGTAACTAGAAAGGGAAAAGAGAAGGGAAAAAAGACAAGGGGATGAGGGTAGGTATATAAGAGGGAAAATAAATGGAAGAAATAAGTTGGGAAAATAGAAAAGGGAGGAAAATTCAAGAAGAAAGAATTGATATCAACAGTTATATAAAATACTCTTGTATGATTGCCTCTTTTTGTTAATGATCCTATCGTTAATGGGCCTCTATGAGAGAGATGAATAGGAGGTGTGACTCCTCGTGCCATTATTCTTGCAGTGGTACTCATCCACCTTCTTCTCCTTCTGCGTACCATTTGACTAGACATGTTTGGTACTACCACTTCCATTGATAAATTGATCTGTGTTAAACTGTTACTACTTTCGGCTCTCCTTATCGGCTCATGATTACCTTTGCACATCATGTACATCTTACATGATCTGCTTGCATTTTCCACATGTGTTCCTTATTTCTTCCAGTGTGGTTGTCTTCTTGGCTATGACCACATTGATATGTTTCCACCATTTTTTCAAAATCTTCTTTGAGTTGGCACATTTGAACCTGATTCCATTCCACGTCAAGTAAATTACCTTCCGGATGCACACCCTTTTCAAAATCTATCAGCTAGAGAATTTTCTTTCCTTCTAACCCACCTGAAGTCGATCGAGAACAATGTTAACATGTGCCTTTGAATTCTTTGCATTATTTGGTAGAGGCTCCAGTGTGTGATTATCTTTCCTATTTTCGTTCCACACTATAACCTTCTCGCCATTCCTATGACCAGAGCCGAGTTGCCTTCCATTGTTACATTGACAATGCCTTCTCTCACTAATATTTCTAGACC
>JASDQU010751208.1:32834-48051 GCA_032191745.1 Picea mariana | reverse complement strand
TGTCACGCTTCATTGTTGTCTTTTTATGTTCATCGGGGTTGCGTCTTGTTGGTCGTCGAGTGGCGACGTAGAGTCTAGAGTGTCTGTTACTATTGCACACGCGCACACACTTTAAAAACAAAAATTTTGCACCTGTTATCAGAGTTGTGGTCGTAACGAGGAGGGGAGTTACATATCTCATGTCGGATTTTGATGTTGAATAACTCGCCTTCAAAGTCTCTCAAATCAAGGGAAATACCATGTGCTTCTTCCTCAATATCTTGATTCTTCAAAAAATAGTTCACTAGCCAATTGTCTATGTCATCTTCAACATATTCAAGTATACCATAAAAATTTTCAACCGATAACCCTTTAAATATCTCAAGTTGTTTGTCAATTTGTTGCTTTGTTAGGAACATTGAGTTGAGAATTAATTTAGGGTATTTTACTTCGTTAGTACCTCCGGCTAGGTATATCTCTATGAGCCTCTTGAACATTTCTTCCCTTTTCAGTATGGCTTCACTGCATGCTTGAACAATATTATTCAAATTTTTAATCTTTTCCTTCCAACACACATTCAACTTTTTTATCCAAATTAGCGAGGGCATATCCTCCTCTCTTCTTCTTAGTTCCGTCATGTTAGAGACATTGTTTACAAAGGGTAATACAACATCAATGTAAAAAACTTCTTCGTTCTTCATATCAGCTTGCAAATATTCATGTATGGCATGCATCCTCGATCCAAAAGAAACAATGTTTTTTGAAACCTCTGATGCCTCTGTGATCAATGTCATTCTCTTCTTAATATTTATTTCTACATAGCTCTTGGCTGATGTAAGTAGGCTTGAATATCCTTTCAATTTAACAATGGGTGTGGTGGGTATGACTATTGACAAAGGACTAGAAAGAAGTGGAAGAGGCATTAAGGCGTCTTCCAACTCCCTGATCCTTTCTTTCAACTTCGTGTTTTTTTCTTCTAGATCACCAATGGAGTCAACAAGAGCATCCTTTGTTGCTCTATGAATTTTAGATATTTGGGACGACTGCATATCTTTTAGGTCAACCTCTGAACAAGATTTTATTTTCTTACTTTTCATATCATCTTTTTCAATAATCAATTTCTTATATTCCTTGTCAAAGACAACGCTTTGGAAAGTGAATGACTCTTCTTCACTGAAGGTCTCATTCTCAACGATCTCTAATGATGAATTTTGGTGGGCTAGATTTCCTAGCTGATCAATGTTGGGAAATATTTTCTCGATATCTTCCTCAAGCTCCATGTCTTCAAGAGAGAAGTTATTGATGTCATTTTCTATGTGATGGTCTTCTTCCTCTTGCAAAACATTCTTCCTCTTCTTTCATAGAGGGAGCTTGTGTGAGCTCTCTATTTTTCTAGGAGGAATTATTTTCTCCTTCACAGCTTGAACTATTGTTGGTAAATTTCCTATTTGGGTGGTTCATTGGAGAATTGCTACGAGATGTGGTAGTCTTAGGAATAACAAATGGAGATTGGACACTCTTCTCACTAGGACCCTTTTCAGTTTGCTTGTAAAACTCGTTAGTACTAAGTATTGTTTCCAAGTTGCCAACATTGTGTGCAAGAGCACCTAAGTTGTTGTCTTCTTCTTCACTCAAAATAGTATGAAATAATGAATTGTTGAATCCTACTGAGAGCATATGTTCCACGAATATTTTGTTAGGGTCAAACCCCTTTATATTTTCATCATAATTTAGATTTACATTGTGGAAGTGATTCACAAACTCATCAATTTTGTTTATATTTCTGAATATGAAGTCTCCAATTTTCCAAGGAAAGGGGATGAATTGTTTTTTCTATTTTTCATGGAAAAAGTGCAACCAGAAATTGTATTGCCTTTCCACTTCGGTAATAAACAATTTATCAGATACATGGTATGGAAGAAAAAGAGTGATTTTCCTTGGAACAGAAGATCTTGATAACACTGTGATTTTCCATCTGCTCTAACATTCCCTTTTTCTCCAAGAATTTATTAGCCTGGTCAGGTATCCTGGGAGTATTTTTACCAAACAATAGTCCTTTGAAAATTGAAACGAAATCATTGTAAACTTTGTAAAAATGCAAAAAAGTATTGTGTCTCCATGATGCTTGATACCAGAAGAAAAATGGATCAATTTCACAGTTCACCCTCTTACATATAGTTAATTTTAGAAATTGACAGCAATATACTATCACAAATACCAAATAAGAATCCATAAAGAATTTCTTGTCCCTGTTGTAGTGTGACAATTGGGAGGAGGTTTCAATGGAAATCATTTTTCCCCAATCGAAGATAGCTTGCTCTTTAACTGTAAAATATAAAATATAAAGAATCATGCGAGAAATGGTTGAGGTTCTTTCTTGACTTATCAACTTGGTAAACAACCAAGAAATTTCCGGAACAAGATTTTTAAAAGAGTCGACTTGAATCCTGGTAATGTCTTCTGGGACAACCGCGGGATTCTCCAAGAACTTGAGAAAGAGATCCAAACCATTGTCATGTTTCTTCATAAAATCTTTGCAATCCTCTCCTTTGTAGGTAAGTGTTGGCTCAGGGAGTTTCGACATATTATGAAAAATTTGTGGTGAAATAGATGGGGGAATGATCCTAGAGTTGTATAACTCACTAGATCGGTACATACTTCTCAATGCAACATAAAACCATTTCTTTGCAGTCGAACACATGAGGGACACACTCTGCACGAGAAATTATGGATGTCCAGATTACGTCTTTATGTGTAGGAGGAGATGAGTAATACGAATATGCTCTAGACCATTTAAAGTTCTGGTCTTCACGAACAAAAATGTTCAAAGTATAACCACATAATTGTTGTCTAGTTTTTCTTGCCATAGGTTGACGAGAGTGTTCTTTCAACTAGATAATAACTTGAAATGAAATCCTTTCGGAGATATAACAATAATATAACCCTTGGCAAATCATGCTTTAATGCAATTTAATGAAAATATTCTCGATCCCTTCACTTATTAATGACGATATTTATGGAGCTTGCATGATCAGTTATTAGCATTAAACCATACTAAATGCATATTGGGAAAAACATGAATATGGCAGGGACGAACAAGAGAAATTTGAAATTGGGGCCTTTTATGAACCCACCAACTTGGGAACCCGCAAACCTGTGATTGTGAACGATAAAAAATAAGTTAAGTGTTGCACAATGGTCGGTCAGACTTGGATACAAGAGAAATGAAATACTTAGGGGCTAGGTACCCGTGAAAAGTATAACGGTCATAATGTAGATCACGAGCCTTTGGGTGCAAAGTGGAGATCACAAAAATTGGAAGATGAAAGATTGAACTTGTGAGCCTGCGGTTACAAAAAATGATTAAGTATATTATAACAAGGCGGTTAGTTGGACTTATGATTTAGGAACATGGATGGAGGTGAAAACCCATGATTTTTCCAACCCATAAACCCACCGATCTTTGAAACACAACTAAGTATGGTAACTAGAAAGGGAAAAGAGAAGGGAGAAAAGACAAGGGGATGAGGGTAGGTATAGAAGAAGGAAAATAAATGGAAGAAAAGAAGTTGGGAAAATAGAAAAGGGAGGGAAATTTCAGAAGCGGGAATTGATCTCAACAANCTTTTTGTTAATGATCCTATCGTTAATGGGCCTCTATGAGAGAGATGGATAGGAGGTGTGACTCCTCATGCCATTATTCTTGCAGTGGTACTCATCCACCTTCTTCTCCTTCTATGTACCATCTGACTAGACATGTTTGGTACTACCACTTCCATTGATAAATTGATCTGTGTTAAACTATTACTACTTTCGGCTCTCCTTCTCAACTCATGATTACCTTTGCACATCATGTACATATTACATCATCTGCTTGTGTTTTCCACCTTGTTTCCATGTCCTTCCATCTATCATGCATTCCCTTTCATCTCAGAGCTATAAATTATGTCAAAGTGCCAAGTGGGCGGTTCCCCCCCCGTTCAACTAGGACCCATTCGAGATACATGTATGCCTTATTTCTTCCAGTGTGGTTGTCTCCTTAGCTATGACACGTCGATATTTTTCCACCATTTTTTCAAAATATTCTTTGATTTGGCACATTTGAAACTGATTCCATTCCACATTAAGTAAATTACCTTCCGGATGCACACCCTTTTCAAAATCTATCAGCTACAACATTTTCTTTCCTTCTAACCCACCTGAAGTCGATCGAGAACAATGTTAACATGTGCCTTTGAATTCTTTGCATTATTTGGTAGAGGCTCCAGTGTGTGATTATCTTTCCTATTTTCGTTCCACACTATAACCTTCTCGCCATTCCTATGACCAGAGCTGAGTTTCCTTCCATTGTTACATTGACAATGCCTTCTCTTATTAATATTTCTAGACCTTGCTCCAGGGCATAAAATTATGCAACATTGTTGGTATTGTTTCCCACATATACAAACTATTTTTCCTTCGCAATATCATATCACTCCTCCATCCCCAGCTCTCTCGGGGTTTCCCTTTGATGCACCATCGAAATTCAATTTCAAGAAACCAACTTGGGGAAAATTCCAAGATATGGCGCCACCATGAACCTGTGGTTCTCTTTTAATTGGTAAGATAATGCTCTGAGTATCCAGTTGCAATATTTGTAGTACTTGTTTCTCTCGGATTGAGGGCCTTTTGGTTGATGATTGAACTTTCCTGCTCAAGACAATTTCTCTTAGTTGTTCCTTGACCTTTTCTATCAAAATCTTTATTGGGAGGGATTCATTGCGGAAAATTCTTCTGTTTCTTTCCTTCCAAATTTCCCATATGACAAACCCAGGAGTTAAAACCCAGCATAAATTTACAATTTCATCAGTTGTATATTGAACCCTCTAGCTCCTCAGGGTCTCTTGGATGTCTCCTCTTACTATATCAGTATCTTGATACAGGGTAGACACCCTGTCCCATAACCCTGTGGAGTAATGGCATCCATTGAGTAGATTATTTATTGTCTCCTCTTGTTATTCACATAAGTGACATCTTGAGGGGCCACAAAAACCCCTTTTAACCAGATTTTCCGAGGTTAAAATTTTCTTGTGTAGAACCAACCACATAAAGGGTCTTACCTTTGGTTAGTGAGGGAAATTCCAAAGTCGTTCCCAGAGGGGGTCTGGATTTCTCTGATCATGACCCGCTATATAATGTCAGGCCTCTTTTAGGGTAAATTCTCCTCCATCTCATCTGCCCCACAGAAGTTGGTTCTCATCCTCTTAACAAAGAATCTTTCATTTATGAAGTTCCTCCTCTAGTTCTTTCACTAGCATGGAATTTTGATTGGGGTCGTGTGGGAGAATGGGGTCCCAACATCTCCATTTTGAATTTCTTTCCCTCTGATCCTGGTATTGATGCAAATTAACTTTTCCTTTTTTGTATAATTATTGTTTTGTGCATTCTCTATCCTGGTTTTCCAATATTGTTTCTTGTTTTCAAGCATCCTCCCAGAATCAGGTTGTTTGGCCATTTCTTATTTCCCAGAAACAATGCTCTTGAATTACATTTTTATTCCTCCAAGTCATATTCCAAATAGTCGATCCCTCTCCTGTTCCATTTAAAAATATATGATCATGAGGGTTCCTTATGGGGGCATACTTGGATTTCCAAAAGGCTACCCATGGTGTTGAGGTTTCTTTTACCCATCTCCACCATAGTTTTGCACCATATGCATTATTTGTTTTTTTCAAATCTTGCAGTCCTAAACCTCCTTTTATTTTCGGCCAACATAGTTTTTCCCAAGACACTAAAGCCCAATTATCTTTTTCCTCTTCTCCTCTTCATAAGAAATTCCTCTGAATATTTCTGATTCTATGTAAAATCCTTTCTAGAGCTAGGAATGATGAAAGTAAATAAGCTACAATCGCTTGTAAAGCTTCCTTAGTGATAAAAATTCTTCCTGAAAATTTTTGGGCTTGATTGATCCAAGTGGATATTGGTAGCCACCCACCTATTTCAAATTCCAATTGGATCATCTTGATAGTTTTCAGTTCAACACGTTTCTTTGTAATGGGGACATTTCTTTGTAATTGTTGGTTTTGTACTTCCAGGATTGTCTTGAAGCCCTACACATCATCCAGGTGGATATTGGTGGCCGCCCACCTATTTCAATTGGCTTATTTTGGAGTTTTTCATGTCAGTACATCTTTTTGTACTTCCAGAGCCGTTTTAGGGCCCTAAACAGTGTTTTCTCATCTTGCCACAGTAAAAATATGGATAGAGTTCGAGTTTGATGGCATAATGCGTAGTTCTCAAAAATACATTTCCAATGGGACATCACATGCCGAAAATAGAGATCGTATGCAAAAGTTACGACCCTGGGAAGTTGATGTACTAACTTACCCCAACGGGGCCCACATGACTTTTGGCGCTTCATCTCTCAGGGTTAGGTTTTTGGATGTATAGGGTTTTGGAATTCATGTTTATCATAAAAAGGCCTTCAGAGCGTCATTGTACTCATCTTCTTGTGAATTAGTGTATCCATCACATCTCTTCTCAGAGATAAATCTTCCACCATTCTAGCAAGTCTTACACTCTGTATTTTTACAGTCTGTACATTTCTTTCATTAATAGAAGTCATGTATTGCTGCATTTCTTTGTTTATGGAAATATTTATGTGTATTTTATTGTGATATCTCTTCTTTCATTTCATTCCAAAAATAATCTGGATCATCGATAGTTCCAATGCTTAACTCTATGTTGCATCTTGTTTATCATATTTTCTTATGTTGCTTTCCTCCCTATTTTATCCATGAGAGGAACTCCCAATTATTTACTAGGTAAGATTTTCCTCTCGAAACCCAAGATATTAGTGAGGTTCCTTTGAATATAAATATGAGTATTAAAGAAAAATATCATAGATTTGGAATGATTTACCTTTGTTCTTGAAGCTTCAGCAAAATTATCCAATATTTCCTTGTAGGCTTTCACTTATTTGACTGTTGAACTCCATGTAGAATAGTATCATCCATAAATTGTTGATGTGTAGTTGGGGAGCTGTCATGATGAGGTTGTAGGCCTTGTATTTCTCCCTCTATGGTTGTTGCTTTAATTTTTCTTCTTAATCCTTCCATCATGAGTATGAGTAGAAAAGGGGATAAGGGGTCCCCTTGTCTTATTCCCTTGGAAGGGTAAAACAACTTAGTTGGGGGTCCATTTACCAAAATTGAGAAGCTAAGAGTGGAAACTAGTGCCATTACCCATCTTATCTATTGATTATCAAATTCATAGGATTCCAGTGTTTTTTCCATATAGTGCCAACTCAGTTTATCGTAGATTTTGACAAAGTCCAGTTGTATGATCATACCTTCCTTTTTCAAACTTTTCAAAGAATGGATTATTTCATGGGAATGAATGACATTATCTAAGATTTGTTTGCCTTCAATGAATCCAAATTGTTCATTTGATATAAGGATTGGAATGAGGGGATTCAATCTATTTTCTATGACCTTGGATATTATGTTGTAAACCACATTGCAAAGAGATATCAACCTGAATATATATGGGGTTCTAGCTTAATTCTCCTTGGGGATCAGAGTAATGAAGGTTGATTTTAAATATTTGAGAATAGATGAGGAGTGCCTTGAGTCCCCAACTATATCATAAATATCTTGTTTTACCACATCCCAACAGGATTTGAAGAAATCCATAGTAAAGAAATCAGGTCCAAGGGCCTTGCCATTAGGCATCTCCTAGACTATTTGATATACTTCCTCTGATGTAATTGGTTTCCTTAAATTCTAGTTATGTTTGTTTGTGACCAATCTTAGAATGTGTCTTAGAATTCTTTGTATGGAATTTGACCGATCAATTTTGGGTTCTTTAGCTATGTCCTCAAAGTGTTGTACTAAATATTTTTCAATTTTTTATGATATGCTTGCTCTTTACGTTCCACATCTCTAATTTTTAAAATTTCTGTTGTGATTCCTATGGGAAATTGTCGACTTGTGGAAGAAATTTGTGTTTTTATCCCTTGTCTTTAACCACTGTATTTTAGAATTTTGTCTACATAAAATTTCCTCTTGAATACACCTTTTCTCCCATTCCTGGTGAAGGTGTTTTTCCTTGGTTTTCTTCTCTTCACTGTAACCATCTTGGATGCAGGATTTCTGCAGCTTTTCCATTTGATCCTCTAAATCTTTTTTTGCATGTAGGACATTCCCAAACACTTCTTTGTTCCTCTATTTTAGTTTCTTCTTTACATTCCTCATTCTACCTTGGAGTTTGAACATTTTAGTACCCTGTTCTTGGATATCCTCATTCCACCAAATTTTGACTTTCTCCTGGAAGGAGGGGTGGTCCAGCAAAAAAATCTCAAATTTGAATGAAAGTCTTTTTGGAGTTCCCTAAAAAATTTCTTCTACCTGTACGAGCCAATGATACAATCCCCCCCATGGGAGGATGTTTCATTCCACGTAAATACCTTGCATCATTAAAATGATTCAGAGATTAAGAACCTATCTAGCCTTGACGCCACCTGGTGATGCGTTGTTCTCTTTTTGTTTCAAGAAAAAGTTCAATTACTTGTTCTTATATCTATTAGGATTATTTTTCTATAAAAGAAGAGAAGGCCTTTGCATATCTATCTAATTTGCAGATTCCCCCTTTTTTCTCTACCAGGATCAAAATTGTGTTGAAATCTCCTGCTAAAACCTAATGGGATCTCATATGTTGTTCTCTGAGGTTTTTTAGAGTTTTTATCATATTTTTCTTATCATCTAGGATTTGAGGCCCATAGACATTGGTAAATATGATCCTATCTGGAGTTCCTATTACTTGCAATTCCACTGATAAGTAGAAACTTGTAGCTTCAACCATTATCGAGTTAACTTTTTTAGGGTCCCACAAGGCAAGAATTCCCCCTGCTGTGTTTTGGATATCAATATCCATGTATTGATACTTCTTCCAACTTTTCCTACTTATTTTCAACAACTTATCAATTGTACACTTAGTTTCCTGAATAAAACATATTCCTGGTTTTTCCATATTTATCTTGTTTTTAAGAATTCTTTGGACTCGGGTGAAATCATGAAGATGGGTGTCTATTTTGCTTGTTTTATGAGAAAAAAAACTATATTTTCACAAGTTCTTCAACTTCCAACATACAAAAGTTTTTATTTTATTTAGAATTTCACTTTACAGTAAAAACAATACTTGTGAAGAATTTTTTTAGCTTTCCAATGCTATTTTTCAAACTTTTTTTATTAAGATTTGATATGTCAATTTGACAATTGTTTAACAGTATGTTCCTTAAACATGAAAGGAATGATAATGAGTTATTCCCCCCCCCAACAATGTATCTATTATTAAACTTTTGTTTTTAACAAACGAAATATACTGCAACTACAAACACTCTATTTTATTATGACTATAATTTTGAATCTAACAGATGAATATTATAATTTCTAGAATTTTTTGAAGTTGACCAAGTTGAAAATGTTGAAGATTTTAAACACATGTTTTCCCCCACATTGTATCTATCTTAATTTTTGCTTAAAAGTAAAATCTTAAAATACCCTTTTGAAAAGAACAGTTTAAGGTTTATGCATATAAATTTTTCTAAATTTTCCACTATGTATTTTTAGAGATACAGATATTTCATTTCACTCAATCATAATGTCAGTTGAAAATATTATGTAATGATTTTTAAAATAAATTAAATAAAATTAGATAAAAATAACAAAAATGAAAACAAATTATAGGAATTGAAAGTAGATTCAATTTTGCAAATGCTGATGTCATTTTTGAAACCAAATTATGAGTATTTATAGGAGTCCACAACTTCCAAAGTTCAGGTAAGCTTGAGGGAATTCTTTGGTTTTTGCATAGAGTCCCATTCTCTAGTTTTCGACCGAAAGAATATTTCGGTCGAAAAACATTTCTTTTCTCTGAAAAACATTTCTTTCGTATGAAAAACTAAATTCTAACGGAATCCGTCAAAATTAAACGGGTTCCAATCTTTTCGGCCGAAAAAGCCTTTTTTCAGCCGAAATATGGTTGAGCGAATTTCGTCGGCCGAAAAAAATGAAAAGACACATCGTATCATTTCATTTCGTGCCAAATCGTATAAATACGCTTTCGACCGAACACATTTAACACAATTGATTGCTTGTTTGATGGTTTTCTAGAGCACCTAAACAAAGTTTCGAATCATCTTTTTTGTTTTTTGTTGAATAAGGTAATTGATGTTTGTTCAAGTTTTTATTGGAATAACAATTTATATATTAAAAGATAAATGTTGAGCATTTTTTCAAGGTGAAACATTTTTTTAACATAACTTTTACAGATAACTATACTCATGGGAAACAAAAGTTTGTGCAAGAGAAAATTTGATCGCACTTGAGATGAAACTCACCATAACGATCAAAGGAAAGAGAATTATTGGAGAAATAAATGAAAACATGCAAATATTGAAGAAATAAACGATGATAATGTAAATAGATATTTTCAACAAGAAGAATTCCAACCATGTATGCATGCACATATTGTCTATATTAAAAGTATAGAATTTAAATTTAAAATATTGTTTAATATAATTGATTGTAATTACAATTTGATGTTTTTCAAAAAACATAAATAGATTTGTCTCATAATGTCGATGAAGACGTTGACACCAAAATTGAAGTAGAAGACATTGAAACTGAAATTGAAGCAGAAGACGAATCACCTATAGGTATGTACATAAATTTAGATAATACAAGATGAACACTTGTATATAGTTTAGTGAATTTATGTTCGGTTTTTGTTTTTTAAGACAAAATTTAAATCGAAATATGTAGGAGAATCTATAAACATTGATGATGAAATATTAGAAAATGTTGATACTGACAAACTTGGGAAGAAAGAAGCTAATCATTATATAATATACCGAACTAAGAATATGTATAATACTTTTTTCAAAGATGAATTAGTAACAGTACAAGCTCAACTTTTACTCTGTCTAATAAAGTCAAGAAAGTTAAAAGAAGCTACATCATTATTGGGTATTCAAAAGTTGACAAAAGATACAAAGGTGAAACAAAATGTCTTTGACAATATAAGTACTATATTAAAAACTTTTGGAAAATCTTGAAAAAAAGATGTTAGTGTTGCACATAGAGCGATACAAAAAATAATTGCTTTATCTAGCAATATAAATGATTTTTTGACACGACACATGAAAAAAGCGATGGGAACGTCAAGAAAAAAATTGTACAAACATAGAAAATTTTGATTGCAAATAGATGCAAATGATGAACTGGCTTGTTGGACGGTGATTTCTAGACAACCCTACAAAGATAGACTTGCAGAAAATGTTAAAGAATTGGTCCGTAATTGTTGGTTGACAGAATATCGTGTTTCACCACATACAAGGTATGTGTTGCGATGAATAATAGCATGAAAAAAATATGAAGAACATTTAAAACATATATTGTCAATGACACAAATAGAATTGTTCAATAAGTTCAAAGAAGAGCACAAAGAAGTTAAAATTTCCATCAATACATTTGTGCAACAAAAACCATGGTTTGTTAGACCCATCATTGTTCATGACACTTGTTGTTGTCGTTATCATGTGTAATTTGAGTTGTATTACGACACTTTTCTTGATTTTGGTAAAACTTTATGGCCAATTTCACCTCCTCCTTCCACATTCCGTGCTTTTATATCTGAAATTCTATGTGAAAGAGAAGGTGATGAATTATTTTACAAAAAAAAATGTGTTGGTGGAAAGAAATGTGATCGTTGTGGAAATCTAAGTTTATTTAACTCAAAGTATCCTATTGATATGAATGATCAATCATTTTCTAATATAATAGTCAATTGGAAGAGATATGAATATATCAACAACACGGCTCCAAATTCTTCAAATGTTATTTCCAAAAGGGTTGATTTGAGAGTAGATAAAATATGTGTGATAGATATTTTGAAGAAGTTTGAGGAAGAAATTTATAAATACACCAAACATTCACATAGAGCTCAATGGCAAGACCTACAATTCAAACAATCCAGTGAAGTGTTTCCACCAAGAACAATTTTGTCTATAGTTGATTTTGCAGAGAATTACACATTTGCTGCACAAAAAGAAATACAGAGTGAATATTATCATTATGATCAAGTCACTATATTTGTCCACGTTCTATATATACATGTTCAACGAAGTCTTGATAACATAGAAAGAACCAACGAAAATCAACATGTTATTAAAGAATATCACTTTTATATAAGTGATGATCGAGCACTTAACACACATTATGTACAACATTGTTTTGATAAAGTTTATGATTCATTGAAAGAACACGAAATCATATTCGATCAACATTGGATATGGTCATATGGGTGTGCGGGTCAGTTCAAATCTTCGTGATTATTCTATTGGTTGTGTCGTCTTCATAAAAAAATAAAACATTACACATTGTTGGAATTTTTTGAGATTGGTCATGGAAAAGGAGAGCACGACGGTGGGCGGGCATGTGTAAAACAAGCACTTCGAAGGTATCAGATGAACCCTCATGCCGATTGATTTGAATATTCTTATCAAGTTGTTGAATGGTTCAAAATGATGCTAATCCATGAAAATAATCCATCAAGTGATGTGTGCAGGTGTGCCTATATATACATGTTACACATGTAAAAAAAATATTTTTATTCACGTGTTCAAATTTATATTCAATCTTCAATCATTTTCTTGAGAGATTTCAAGTTAACAAGTTCTTGTATTATGGAGATTTTTTTGGTATGTTGTAATCTAAGATGTAAATAGATCAATTCCATATGAAGCCGGTACAATACATGGGACAAGAAACATGCATTCAGTTAAAACAAAACGCTATAAAAATGTGTTTGCATTTGATAGAATAAATGAGTCTTGTTTTTGTTCAATTTGCATAGATGACACAGAATCCATAGAGATTTGAGAAAACGAAAAATGCAAAATATGTTAAAGCTTGGAGACATACCAAACTTAATATAAAAGGGAAAATTCCACTTGCAAGCTCAGAGGAGATGGAATCAAATGAAACTATAGTGTCAGTTGATGGCGATATAGTTTTTGATCTTGTTAGAAAAGGTAATTTTTATGTTTAAATTTTTTCAAATAACTTGTAGATGTACTTGTGTGATAATCTAACACAAACTATTTGTTGTCCAATATATCCAATTATTTGCAGGAGATGTCTTTGCCATGGTTTCACTTGTAGACAACACTGAAAACATGAAATATTATTTATTGCGATGCACATAACAAAAGATGAGGTTATTAGAAGATTTTGATGATAACAATTTTATATATGAAAGAGGATCCATTGTATTAAAAGGATATTTTTTTCAAGAAACCCATCAAGCCGATACTCATGTTCACTTTTAAGACTACCATTCAGATGTCACAAGTTGTCAATATAGTCATTTGGTATGCGCAACACGCATAAAGTTAATAGAAGTTCAATAAAAAAAACAAGTTAGAAATGGAAAATGTCCAAAGCCGATCATGAACGAATAATTGAAGATGGAATACCATTATGATTTCTGTAAACAAGTGACATGCACATTCCAAAATTTTATATTTTGCATTGAAAGTACACATATTTATAAATATCTAGGATTCTAGAATTATTTCCAGTTTATTTTACTTTCATGGTCCATTCAATTAAGAAAAGTTTTATTTTTGATGAATTATAAAGTTTACCAAACCTTATTTATAATTTCAAGGAAGAACCTATAGATTGTATCTAGGGAACCTAAATTGACCTATACTTTGTATGATTATACTTAAATCCTACAAATTATCCAAATCATATACACAAATCCTTTAATGCATGTAGCCAATTTACTACATATAGGATAAATGTGTTCATTATTTGCAATTTGATTGTTCAATGGTTTTTCATATGAAGAGGATAACTTCATATAAAAACTAAGACCCATTTCCATGTCATTATAAGAGACTATTGATGGCTTAAATTTTTTTTAAAGACATCTTAAAGTGTATGATTAACATCCTAATTAAAAAATTCAAGGTAATACATGTATGATTATCATCCTAATTAAAAAATTTAAAGTCATCTTAAAAAATATCAATTTTAATTATGAAATTGTGAATTTTGATTCCAAAAGTGTTGATATTATATTAAATTGTTAATTTTTTGCATTTAGATTTAGCAAATTGAAATAAAATTGTGTATGATGAACATGTAACAAGTTACTTATATTCTACACATTAAACATAGTTTTCATTCAGTTTGATTAAAAAACTTAAGTTGAAAATGAATTTGATTTTGTGGCCTGATAACAAAAAATAAAAAATAAGAGGTCATGTACTAAAGCTTGGTTTGTTGCATTTAGATTTTCATAATTTTAATTGAATTAATGGTAGGGGTCATATTAATGGCATTAGTGAATACTTCCAATGTGGAGAGTATTGATAATTTCCATCAACCATTTTCTACCCTTACAAAAACAATTTATATCAATATAAATTTTAATGAAAATCGCTTACTTATATTAAATTTGATGACTTATTTTGACTATTTTCATTGTTGGACTGTCATTTCATTGTAAAATTTCAGAAGAAACTATAAATGTTGATGACTTGTTTTGACTATTTTCAACCATATCTCCAAATCAAACAAAATTTAAATTAGAAGTGAGAAACTGTAATTTTTATTTCACATTTTTTTGAATATTTCATTGTGAAATTTCATAAGAAACTATAAAATTTGATGACTTGTTTTAAACTATTTTCAACCATATTTCCAAATCAAACAAAATTTAAATTATAAGTGAGAAACTATAATTTTTATTTCACATTTTCTTGAATATTTCATTGTGAATTTTCATAAGAAACTAAAATATGATGATTTGTTTTGACTATTTTCAACCATATTTCCAAATCAAACAAAATTTAAATTATAAGTGAGAAACTATAATTTTTATTTCACATTTTTTTCAATATTTCATTGTGAATTTTCATAAGAAACTAAAATTTGATGACTTGTTTTGACTATTTTCAACCATATTTCCAAATCAAACAAAATTTAAATTATAAGTTAGAAACTATAATTTGATAACTACCCAGATCTCCCATTACTACACAATCTACTCTACTTCGCATAGTACAATGATGTTTATACAATAATGTTTATAAATAAAATGAAATAAAACATTTTAAATTTCATCACAGTATCATAAAATATAAATTAACCTTTTGAGAAATCAAATATGAGACAATAAATTGATA